>JAMKCH010066357.1:0-18758 GCA_023653785.1 Ophioderma brevispina
GATATTAGCGAACCGTCTCAGCTTCACCCAGAACAAAGAATAAGTATCCACGTGCTTTTGTTCAACGTATGGCGCCTGCCACAAAGTGTTGCGTTTTTTCTGGGACCACGGTACATTGCAATGCCCATTGAAAACCCCCAAAAAACGGCAACTTTGGTTTTGGGTGTTTGGTGTTTTCGGTTTCGGGCGTTCTCTCTCAGCCATTTCTGCCCACTTTTTTACAAGCCAGTATTAACGAAATAGCAGAGCCATAACAACACAATGTATATTTCGAACACTTTCAAAATGGTCTGACGTTGGCACAATCCTGATCGAAAAACATGCCGAGATACTTTTTGTGCCAGGAGTATATATTTGAGTTTATGAAGCAAGTCTGAAATAAACTGATTTAACCCCTTGGGAAATAGTTTTCATTCCCGATACTGCCAGGCATTGGTGCCTTTTTGTCAGGTGTTATGACCAAAAGGTTCTATAGATAGAGAGGCAACGTTTAAACCGTATCTTGAATTTCACCTCTCGCAGGTTTGCCGACCACAATAAACCTAAGTACCCAACAATAGAAAGCAATGGCTGCCTCCGCTTCTTCCACAATACGCCTGGGTCCGCTTGCAATATAACAACAACTAATCGGTAGTGATACAAATTAATGTATGTGTTAAGGTGGCCAAGTGTAATAATAGTGTAAAACCTGGATCCATGTGCGCAGATCTCCTTTTTCCCTCATAATTCAATGCGGGCGCTTACTGTGAAAAGTTGTATTCATTTAGGCGGTTTTTTTAAATCAAAACGACTGATGTGTCATTTCAGTTGTTGTGTGGCCATGGGTAAGAACCAATTTTAACCAACCCAATAGCACCCAACATCCAACCACTGATAATTGCGGATTGTTTGTATCGAATTGACTTATGTGTGTATACAAGCCACCCAAACTGAATAATAATTCCGTGCAATATTCAACAATGTCAGCGCCTAGCACGGACGACTGTTTGAATGCGTTTCAACCCCTTGTCAGTGACAAACCATCAGCTGCTTTTCATTTTGTTTTGCCTGTACTCAATTGTTCCCTCTCCCTTTCGCGGGGCTGCAAGGCTTATTTGTTTGATTCACAAACGCATTCTGTCACGAGAAAGTAAGGTGTTTTCACGGAGAAAAAAATTTCCCACCCTCCGCACCCCAATTTTGCTCGGTTCCCCTTCAATTTTTATTTGGTGCAGTACATTTTCTGGTAAGTTACTATATGCAGTAGGTAGCCTGGGTAGTTTCTGGGGAGTTTTATAATTCTTGTATTTTTACTGGAAGGGGCTTGACATTTACCAGGTTATTAATGTCTTTAATTAAGGCATGGCAATAATTGGTGACAGTTTTAATATGAAATTGAAGGATGCACCTCAATAACTATACGGGTGGTACTTGTTACTTTAACCTTGTTGGGATTGGGTACTTTACCAGTTTAAAAATTTAATTTCCTTTAGGAGGCCTCAAATGATGTGCATTATATTTTTCTTTTCTTTGGTAATTGTAATGGGACTTGGTAATTTACCTTGGTGGGTTCGGGAGGCACCTTATTTTAAGTTTGGCTCAATTTGATCATTTCTCTTGTTTATACGTATGTAATTTGTGGAGAAAATTTAGGTTTGTGGTTGTTGAGGTGAAATTAAAACAATGAAGGCGGTTCATGCGAGGTGGGATTATAGATATAAAATTTCAATGGTTTCTTTGAGGTACTTATTGGCGGAAACTTGTGTCTTGGCATAAACGTTAATTATATTTTTGGGGTTTCAAAATTTAGTCATTTGCCAAGATTTAATCATAAAAAATGTGTGAAAATATTCGGAGTCGCTAATTTTTATGCCAACTCAAGATACTCAGATTTAAAGTTGGTACTTTGCATTTTTGTAAATTACTTGTGCATAAATTTAAATTTTCTCCAAACAATTCCTATATCAATATTAATTAGGTACGTATGCACATACTTAAATGAAGAATGATTCTTTGTGTACTTCTTCAAGAAGTTAGGCAACTTGACCTTTCCGGGTACATTGTACGGAAGTGGGACTACAGGTAGTCGGGATGTAGGTTATTTTGTAGGACCAACTGGAATTGGCAAGAGGAAATACATTGGAATTACTCCTGACAGATGGCTGAGCAAAGTTGTGTTGTCCAGGTGTATTTGTCCGATTTTGGGGTATATATATATAGATATATATATATATATTATATATCTAGATATATATATATAATATATAAATATATCTAGAATCTAATATATATATATATCGTATATAAAATGCTACAATGGTAAATTAGGGAACATTTGCATAATATTAGCTTATTAAATGAAGCGCTTATAGTTATTAACTTAATTAATAAGTCATCATTTTTGTTAATCTAGTGGATTACCCTTCTTTTGCATAAATTAATATTCATCTCATTTGACGGAATAAACCGCATTCTAAAGGAAACGTTAGGAGACAGTAACATGTCTCCCTAACTTATTCATTAGTACATACCCAGATCAGTAGTCTCCCAAAGGTGCGATATCGGGTTATATAGTAAGTAGTGGTGACCGCAGGTCGTATGTAGTCCGCATGCCGTAAACAGGCCAAAGGCCATATTTTAACGCTATGTCGGATCGGATATAATCCTTGAACATAACAAAGTTAAATGTCAGTATGTAAACATCAGAAATGTGTGGGCTCCTTCAATCATTGCCTGTGCCCCCCACCAAGACTCGTTTCGGTCGTTCAAAAAATTTCCGTTCCCCCTTGATCATGGCTGATTTCCCCATTTAAAAGTTCATGTGCCTGCCCCCCCTCTCTCGTTGAATGAAAAATTTCACGTTCCCTCCTCTCTTACAAAAAATTTTCGGGTCCCCCTAAAATCCCCCATACTCCCCTGGCGTAAATAATGACGCCTCCCTTATTTGGTACAGTTGCATTTTGGGACTTTAGGAAGGCGTTAGATGTAAAACAATCTTTCTTTGCAGGTGTCAATTCATCACGTAGGAGATCTTGCATTGTTAGAAATAGCTTTCTTTTAACGGGATTATTGTAGGAATCTAATCGGGCACATAATGAAATAATCCCAAATAATTACGTACCAGATGGTTTTCATGGTCATTGGAGTATTCCTTTTGCGAAGAAACACCATTTTCATGCTTAACTTCAATCAGTAGACATTTAAAAACGAAGCTGCCATATTAATATTACGCTAATCGTTTGCCCCAGCCTTCTTAGTCTTTCACACCGTTCTGGCCTTATGAAAACTATCGCGTTTACTTTTAAACATTGAAATTAAAACACTGCTTAATTACAAAACCACAGCTTGAATTAAAACACAACAGCTTTAATTTAACGGTTTCCTTTAAATAATATAAATTTTATCAAAATGGCATACATTTGTTCCTATTTTCATTCTTGAGAAATAGGCGGACCACCCTGGGGTTTTTGACTCCGGTAAAAAAAATTATGAGCTGATTTTTGCAACAGATAAGCAGAATCATCATAAACAACATATCCCAATCCTTCATAAATCCCCCTTGTGAAAACATTTTATCCAAGAAGGCCGCCCATATTAGCTATATCTCCGCTTTAAAGTAGAGTGTTGATGATTTTAAGTTTTTTTTTTAAATATATGTTTGGGGTCCAAGATCCCATCATATACAAATCTAAATCACGATGACTTCCTTCACCGCAAAATCCAAATGCCGGCCATTTTAATATAACTATAACTAGCTATCCCTCATGTTTTTGAATATGTTTTGAGGTTCACAGAATTCCAGTTTTTGTTTAAATTTAAATCATTGACGTTTCCTACTCAAAATCATCCAAAATAACCACCAATGGCTGCCAGTTTGCTACTATTACATATAATTATCTCCTCACTTGACTACTTTCCTTTGTCATTATCCTGCCAAGGAAGCTCGGTCAAACTGACTCATATATAGGAGGGTTGTAAAGACAATAATCCCGAAAAGGATTGTTCTAATACCAATAGTAGTAAGTTTTAGTTCATTTTAGTCCTAATCGAAAGAATTGACCTGAGTGTTTACTGTTTTTGAACTTAATCATAATGCAATTTTCCCAAATGCACATGATACCTTACGCCTCTCAACATAATTCTCATTCGAAAGAATGGTTTTTAAACATTTTTGCGTAGACTTTTCACGGTATAAACGCATGATTAATTATAGGCTACACAGTACGGCCCAGGGGCGATCAGCACTGGCTAGGGGGGGGGGGGGTGCCAAGATAAGATGGCTAGAATGCCTGTGTAGCAGGGGCGGATGCGGGAGGGTGTAAGCCCCCCACCCCCCCGCGCGAAGCGCGTAACCTGCATTTTAATACATGGCAATCAAGCCTTTTCCAATGTATTTGATGGTAACGTTCATATCACTCATTTCTTAATGCGCTGGAAAGAGTTCTGCTCAGGACAATAATATTAATACCCGGCGAGCACATCTGCTCGAATGTTTTAAATCTTTTTGTGATTTGACAAAATTTTTTACATTTTCAACAGAATCAGAAATATTATTACCACTTACATGCTTTCTAAGTAGGGGCGGATCAGCCCCTCTCAAGGCGGGGGGGGGGGGGGGGGGGTTTTTTGGGGTGGGTTGGGGGGGGGGGGCGACCACTGAAAATGGAGTTGAACGGCTGTAAGCAGCCATGGTCCCGTGGCATCCAAAGCCCACGGCGCCGTGTACCGGCGTGGAGGTGTCAGGACCTACCGCCATTCACATTCACTTTCCAAAAACACATTTTCTTATGGCAAATTTGACAGAACCAAATTGACATTTGACAAGTGCCTTCACTCATAATGCTTCTATAGATATGATCATCGATCTTAAAATCACCGTTCGATCTATCGCCGTTTTTGAGATGTTACGAGTGAAAACGCTTCCGCTTTTAAAATTGCTGATGACATGGCCATCGTTAAGTGTTTTGCATAAAACCTGTCATAACATTTAAATATCTTACGAAAAATTTAGATCCCTTAGAGAAAATTATTTCAGTGTCTGTAAAATATTGTCCAAAATGATATTTGGGGAAAAATCTGAGAAAAACTTCCCATATCAATAGCATGTTTAGACAAATTTGAAACAGATTTGGATGAGAGTTCTCGGCAATAAAAATATTGCAACAAATTAAAAACTTGAAAAAAAGAAAAAACATAAAAACAATAAAACAAATATTTTTAAAAACAAATTTGGAAACAGATTAAAGGGATTTATCAGGCGATATTTCGAGTGAATCGAAAAAGGTGGAATGCATTTGTTTTAAACAACTATAATCAGGAAAAGTTTGTACAATTCCATATAACTGGCTTTAATGTAGAAACAAACAACCAAATAGTGAACATTATGAATATTTGAGGAAAATTTGTTATTCCGTCTCCTGCAAATAATCATACAACAGCTATGACGTCTCAAAACTAAATAAATCAGCTGATTGTGGTTTTACACCTAGCACAGAATAATAAAGATCAATAATGTTTGTATTGAAAAAAATCATGATGCCAATATCACGCTTAAAATCTGGGATATTCACCAAGAAAGCTTTATGATCTCACATTCGGATTTGTGATACGCACGTATAGAACAATACAGAACCAGATAAAGTACTGCATTGTCTTCAATACCGGAATTTCAAGCCAACCACTTGCAGCTATGTTTGCATATCCATGCCCGTAACAAAAATACAAAAACATGAATTTTGATGATTTTTTGATGTTTCGATTAGCAAATCGCTGCTAATCCCTTAAGAGTCATTTTATTTTGGATAAGTAGTTTTTTTTACTTACAATATGTGCCATAGGCACTGTTCTAAAGACACTCTGATATTCCCAGTCCACAAAGTATTATGTCTGTTTTCTTCGTTTTCTTCGTTCTTCAATGAAGTCTTTCCTTCAACGTTTGATTTCCACCATTGAACTTCAGAATTGTCTTCAAATTTTTGAATGTTTTAAAATATTTAAAATTTAATAATCGTTATTACTACTCTCTAAATGTCAAAAGAGTGAATTCACTCTTTTGGAGTGACAGGGCTCACTCTAAAAAGGTTGAAATTTCACAGCTTTCAAAGAATACGTTTTGGGTCAAATTTACTCTTGTAATTTTAACAAATGAATAATGAATATCATTGTGGTCATTATCAAGATCAAATTTGACCCAAAAGTGTTCTTTATAAGGTATGAAATTTTTCACTACTTATAAATGGAGTGGGCCCTGTAGTCACTCACTATTTTGCATTTAGAAAGTATTGAATTAATATTCAACAAAATGATGGAACTGAACGGTGTAAAATAGATCAGCTTACTAAAATCTATATCACATGTGCCGAATTTTCTTCACAATTCCTTCATTTTCAGCCTAGATACTCGAACAATCCCAATTACGAACAAACATCACTTCGTCACAGGTCGGGTCGTTTTTTGTTTCTTCATGTACAATTTGTTTTTGATATATTTTACATGCCGTAACAAATCATTGAATACCTCTTTGTCACACAACAACTTGCGTGTAAACGTAACGATGCACTGTTAACAAAATTTCCGTAAATTTACGGAATGTTCTGGCAGCAGTATTTCCCGTCATTTTAGGTAAATTTACAGAAAAATTTCTGTCAATTACGGTTTTTACAGTATTTTATTACAGAAATTTGTCTCATATGACGGAAAAAAATGTGTAATTTAAGCATAATTCTTTCGTATTTAAAATACGGAACCAAAAAAAAATTCCGGAAATATTGCTGCCAGAAATTTTGAAATATTTCCGTAAATGAACATTTTATGTTTTTTGTTTTTAATCTATTGTTTCTAAAAGATTTTCCGTAAATGTACGGAAAATCTTTTTTCTTATTTAACGGAACTTTTTACAGTGGTCGACAAAGCATAGAGAATTCCCACGATAAGCAAACCTTGCAAAAGTGCCAAATGCACCCAAAAGCAAAACATAGCTCTTGCAAGTGCACAAGAACTACACAATGATAGGTATATACAGGCGTATACTAAAGCCCAGATTTATATATGAAACAGAGAAAAAGAAAGCCAGAGCTTCGTAAGGAAAATGGTGAAAAAAACTTAAAAATAGTAAAAGGAAAATTGTCGAGATCCGACAACCACCCCCTCAACAGGAGAGCAGTCGCTAGAGAATGATACAATTTCACTGTAAAATACTACGTGTAAAGAATACAAAGCACCAATTGCCCCCATACTTCCTCTTAATCAGCTGTATCTATACAAACTCTTCAATGGAAAGGCCTATGACAGTAGTTCTTACAGCGCATAAGTAAGAAAACATCAATGTTCAAAACAACGGCTGGAAGAGTAACCAACCGGTTGGAAAACTGTAAATTAAATTGGAGTAGACACTAAAAAACACGAGTATAAACTCTAAGTTTTGATAAATCAAACACAAACAAGAAGATGAATAAGAAAAGAACTTATTAGTACACATTTCCTGTATGCACAAAGTAATGCAAACCAGAGAAATGACATCAATGCTATATTGACGAGGAAGCCAGACATCGTAGGGGCTGTTGAAACGTGGCTCCATAATCGGCTAGATAGATTTTCAAAGAAAATTAGCATAAAACTTAGAGGATTACCCAGAAAAGCTTCTACGCCTACGTACTGTCTAAAATAGTCAAAGACACAGTAGGTCCCTTGAAAACCGACACCAGGCATGTAAACCACTAGAAACCCTACACAGAGCAGGAGCACTAAATCGAACTACGTGGCTACCATGACCCCCCATGCACCCCCGGTATTTTTGGAGACAACTATTTTGTGAATCTTATACCATAAGCACTGAATTCAGGTGTTTCTCAAATTCCCCACCCTGGGTTAAACTGTGTAGGGCGCTTTTTCAAATGGCGGCCATTTTTTTTTTTAAAAAACAAAAACCAACTGTGGCCCCTTCGGGATAAGATTACCAACATGCCTATCACAAAACACGAACATCACAGCGGCACTTCTTTTGGTACCAATAGATGATACTATGGTCCTCCCTCTTTCCCTGATATCAATGAGTACCAACATGCCTAGCATTACGACGTCCAATGACGTCATAAAGTTCGCATGTTATCAAAATTGTCAATCCCAAGACCCCACATAGGGGAAAATTCAATTTCGCCGAAAATGTTGGAATATCCAATTTTCATGCGGTTTTGGCTCTACGGATGGGAATGACTATTTTTTTAATAATATGATAGCATTTTAGTGCTATAATACTGTTTTTTTGAGATTCGCTAAAAATTGCGCAATAAAAATCAATTTTCCACACCCTCAGCTTTTCATACTTTCCTCACATATGAACGTCAATAGTGACTTCATATGGGAGTATTTGCACTTATTTTGATACCAATGAAAGAAGAAACTTAAGTTACCCTGGTACCAAATTTACAGTAATCGGATGTTCAGTAACGAAAATCAAAGGGGTGGTAAACCACCCCCCCCTCCCCCTCGGGAGTTTGTTACAGCAAAATGTCTCATGTAGACGAGGGTCAAAACTGACAATATATCGATTCCTTCCAGCCAGTAGCCCTCGTATAGATATGTTTGTTGAGGATGCACATCCAAAGCCATTCTCAAGTCCTGATTTGGTACCAGGCTGATGTGGCAGAGCCAGAATTTCCTCCACCAGATGATCATGGTTGGAAGATAAATGATGGTGCCCTAGATACAAGTGGCCATCAGGAGAGTTGATGCCATAAGAGTTTTCTGACATAATAGTAGAGGAAGAATAATCGGATACATATAAGACATTAAGACATGACTCAAGAAGAGGGGGAGGAAAGAGAAGATCCAATTTCTGAATCAAAGGAGCTTCATTTAAGCTCGTATACCAAGGACACAGATCTTTAACAGATCGCCAATTGACAATAGTACCAATGATTTAAACTTGGAAATTCTTCTTATCGTATCCAAACAACAGTGGTTCTCAGTTTGTGATCTAGCCAGAGTTGTGGGTACAATGTCTGTCTGCTTCACTGAATTTTGCAAGTCAGTGCATTTGTTGCACAACATTGGGAACAATACCCGAGCAAGTATGCCCAGTGTCCTGATCTGCTTCAAGGTAGACTCACTGTCTGCAAGGAAACTTGGATCGGCCAATTTGATCTGCAATCATCTGAGACACCGCCACTCATCCCACGAGAATCCCGCCCAGGCTTAATACGCTCAACCAGGCTCATACCACTAGATGCACTTGTTTGACAGCAATTCAGTCTTTCCATCAGCCCACTCCCCCAACTCCTTATGACATTTCACACAGGACCGGAACTTTCCTAAGAAACTATACCCCGGACCTAAGGCGGTCAGCAGCCGGCCTCTGCCGAAAGCACAGCGCTCCATACCAGGTACTTGGCAGCTATGCTCCTGCATGCTACGCTTCTGCATGTATAATTTTGTTCCCCGCTTGAGCTGGCCGAAACCACCCCGCGTCAAGCCGTGCAGGAGGCCGCCACCCCCGAAAAAAAAACCCCCCCCCCCCGAAGTCACGCTTCTGGGCAAAATACTCAACACATGATCACACAGCCGTGCAAAAGCTCCGTTCGATCTCAGGGCATGGGTGGCATACATGGTAATGGGGAAAACCCAGTTGTGGGGGTTCAGGGCAGAGACCCCGGAAGCTCTTGAGTTTAACATTTTCGAGTGCTTTCGGAGAGAGGTTATGGGCCTTATCTTGAAGCATTTGAACTATGCTGAACGTTGTGGGGTCCAGGGCCTGAGCCTCAGAAGCTCTTGTGTTTTTAGCATGTTTCATTCAGCCATCATTGAGAGCTCTCTGGTTAACTCACAATCATGAGCATGACTATACTGCCACGCTGGCTGGTCCATGGTTTCGGAGCCCGTGGAAGCTCGTGAGTTAAATAGCATTTTTGAGTGCCTTCGGAGAGAGTCTCAGTATCTCATTATCTTGAACGCAGATGAACATACTGGCCTGTGACAATACAACAAAATCACAACAACAATATTTTTTTTTTTTTTTTTTAAAAAATCACTAATTTGGTTACGCCACTGCTTCCGAGTGGGTCTATAAGAGAGTGCAGTCAAGGTGACTCCTAAGTAAAGCAGTGTTATCACAGTGCCTACCAGCGCGCTCCGACCAGTCACTCAAAAGTGACGCCTGACACGGCCGCGCAGACGGAAAGCATACATCTGTGCACCGGACGGACTTGAGCGCTGATGGTTCTCCTCACCATAGACAGCCCATCTAAAGGCCCCTTTGAGTCTCGATCCCTTTGACAACTTGCATCCTGTGCCCCAATTCCAAGATTGTCTTTCCTCCAGACAAAACGACGGCTCCCGCACTCCAGGCCGGTCGGCCGGGGCACGATGCCGAACAGGGAAGGCATACCACACGCTCCCCCGGGGCATCCATCCATTCACCAACACTTAAGTGGACACTGTTGTTCGGTCGCTACGCATACACTCCTTTCATGAAGCTCTCGCCAGCAGGCCGTAGTAAGAAGCTTGTTTTCCACTTAGTACCTCCGTCAACACCAATAAGACTCAAGAAACCATGGTTATGCAGTTTCAAGTGATCAGTGATTAGGAGGCTGTGGTTGTGGTCTAGGTTAGGTAATTCATAGGAAAACCATTTTTTTTACATAAAGCGCCCCCTATATATACACTTGCAGAGGTAACTACGTCCTTATGAAGTGTTTATTGCACCTCAAACCTAATCCACGGTCATGACAAAGTATATATTAGGTGCTACCGCATTTTGCCTTTAAAGAGGCCTTAAGTGCATAAATACACGGTGTTTCATTGTTTTGGTGGCCAGTTGGAAATATGACGCCTCTAAGGCGCTTAAGCAGCCACAAGGTGTTCAACTTTCCTTGTGTATTTTGGTGGCGACAATAAAGTCCATATTGCAGGAATTTGGATCAAAATTAAGATTATGTCAAAGGGCATTACAGTGAATATTTGCCCCAGTTTGAAAAAAGCGCCCTCACTCTTTACCCCCAGGATGGGATTTTTGCAGACAACCTGTTTGATAGCTATATGTATGAGAGTTATCCAAAATAATTGGTCTCCAAAAAGCCACGGGGGGTGCAGGGTTTCGTTTATTGGGGGCTCAACATGCCTAAAACGAACTTCTTCTCGTCTGGGTTCACAGAAGGAGAACCAAGTGTTTCCAGTTCCTGATGACATATATCAAGGGCCGGATGAGGAGAAACGGATAAAGGATAGGGTAACTCCCTGCAATGCTGTCACAGATAAATTAAAACCTGGATCCCTCCAAGCAGCAGGACCAGACGAATCCCCCTCCACCTACTCAACAATGTGCTGATGACTGTTCAGAACTGCCTCTCGCCTGTATTTACAAGTAAGTCTCCCTGCAAGAAGGATATGTTCCAAACGACTGGAGATCTGCCCACATCGACCGATCTACAAAAAAGGTTCAAGATCCGAAGCATCCAACTATCGGCCAATAAGTCTGACGTCAGTCGCAGGGAAGTATTGAAAATAAAGCTTATTCGAGATACAATTACAGAGCACCTCGACAAGTTTAGTCTAATACTCGAGTCACAACATGGGGTTTAGAAAAGACTAAAATCGGTACAGGCCCGTAGCCATGATTTTTCTGGGGGGGTGCGATTTTTTTCCAAAATTGGACCTTTTTCCCAAAGTAGAACCTTTTTCACACCATTAGAGGGGGGGGTGTACTTTGGCAAAAGTGGGACCTTTTTTGGCCCAAATGAAATTGCCCTTTTTTGACCAAAAATCCCCACACCCCTATTTTTTCCTAGCTCGTTTCGCTCGCCCGCTAATTTTTTGTGGACCTTTTTTTGAATTTTGGAGATGTGGGTGTTACATCACAGCCCCCGCACCCACCCCCCCCCCCCCCCCCCCCCCCCCCCCCCCCCGGCGTACGGCCCGAATCGTGTACTACTATACTACAAATCTCAAGAGTACCTGGAAGTGGATCACAAAGCTCATAGATAGTGGAACACCAGTTTATGAGTATATAAAATATATTAGACCGGGCAATTAGCCTTCGACACCGTCAACCACAAAGACTGTGTCAAAAATCAATCACATGTCATCGAAGGTAAATTCTAACTTGGATCGAAACATGCTTGCTGGCCGCAAACAGAAGGTAGTCACTCAAGGATCAGAGTCCGGGAGGACTAAAGTATAAGTTCATTGGTTCAGGGATCAGTGTTGGACCACTCTGTTTCCGTTAATAGTACCTGGCACAAAAAGTATCTCGGGCCATTTTTCTAGCACTTAAGTTGTGCCAAATTCCATACCAATTTGAAAGTTTCGAAATAATCATTTTATTTGTAGTCTTTTGCTCTTTGCATTTAATACATGTGCTTGTAAAAAGCGTGCAGAAATGCTGGAGAAGAAGCGCCTGATAGACCCACCCCCCAAAAACCAAAAGTTGCAGTTTTTTTGGATTTTTCAATGGTCATTGCGTGTACTTGGCCACGAACCCGCGAACCGCAAATCAATATTGCAAGTGGCTTTCTCGCTCTTCAGTCGGAAAACATCTTGTGTAATCACTACACACGGTATTATTACGTTTGTACTCATCACAGTGAACCATTGAAAATAAAAACGGCAACTTTTGGTTTGGTGGGTGTGGTCAGTCGTTGTTTCGGGCACTCTATCCCAGCCATTTTTGCACGTTTTTTTTACAAGCGAGTTGTTAAATGAAAGAGCAAGCAAAGTGCACAAAATTTTATATTTTGGTAAACGTTCAAAATGGCTGACTTTGGCACAATTCTAATCGAAAAACATGCCTGAGATACTTTTTGAGCCAGGGTGTATATGAACGATATGGAGACTGCTATTGGCGGCGCAACAGCCAATAAGCAATTTGCAGATGACAACCAAACTACTCACCCCGTGCACAAATGAAGACATCAGATGCTTGCAAGATGATTTGGACCACTTACATGAATGGGCGGAAACCCTGTCAAAATGAAGTAACAAATGAGATATGTGGATTGTGCACTTTGCTGTCACAATCGTCATCATATCTTATCAAATGGGTAACACAACATGTACCCCCTCGTCTACCCTGAGCCCTTCTTTTGTAACAACTCCCGGAGTAGGGGCGGGGGTGGGGTGTTACCCACCTCGCCCTTTGATTTTCGTTACTGAACCCGCGATTCCTGTACATTCGTTACCAAAGGATAGCTTAGAAGTTTCGTTTCTTTCCATTGGTACCACACAAATTATAACATCGCCCATTATGACGTCATATGGTTGAGGAATTACGAAAATACCGAATGTAGGGTGGAAAATGAATATTTCGCAATTTTAGGACTCAACACCTTATTATAGCCTAAATGCTGTCATTATATCAAGTAGTCATTTCCCACAATAGAGTGAAAAACCGCATGAAAATCTAATTTTTTCCTAACCCTTTTTGGCAAAAATTGAATTTTGAATATTGAAATTATATTGATGTATATTTTTCTAACCTTTTTGGCGAACTTTATGACGTCATTGTTGAGTATCTAAGCATGTTTGGTACTCATTTTGGTATCACTGGAAAGAAAGGACCATAGCTATCTATTGGTACCCCAATCAAGTGTCTGTGATGTTAGGCATGTGTTGGTACTTCTCTCCCTGAGGGGGTGTGTGGTTACGCCCCCCCCCCCCCCATCAATCACGTTGGACAACCCTTAGCTTTACCTATACCCCGTAGATGTTTCTTTTTGTATAAAAGGAGCGGAACATGTCCATTGAAATTACATTAAATAAATTTGGCACCAAAAAGAGGGTTTTAGCAAGCCGGGAAAAAAACTGAAGGGTGGGGATGGGGTGGTACCACTCCCCCCCCCCCCTTTTTCGGTTAGACGAGGGTTAAAAGAACGTCCGAGGAGACAGATTTGGGCATCCCAATCAACAAATCATTGAGGTCTCAATCCAATGTGCATCTGCCGCAAAGAAATGATCAAAGAAGTTTGGCTTCAGGCAATCAAAATCATCCTGAAATTATACAAATCACTGGTTCGCCCCCCTTCGATTATGCAATTCAGCAGGAACTCTTATCTGAAAAAAGACAAGAAAATGCATATTTCACCCCAAAATTATATAAAAAAAATCATACCAAGTCTTCAACATTTATCTTTCGCATCGATTACACACCGACTTCATCTACAACACGGGAAAAGAGACATGAAAGAGCAATTCATCCAACCTACAGGATATAAACACAAATTGAAATCGAAATAAATCCAGAGAACTCTTTTTAAAGAGCAGTTATCCGCACACACGTGGGCATGTCCACAACTTGGCCAAATCCAGATCAGGACTCGACTTAAGAAAACTTTCTTGGCAATCAGCTAGTGGTGATTATAGAATAACTACCAGAATGCTTCCAAGCGCCCCATTCCTCGTTTAACAGAACTTAAGTAACTTAGGTTTTACAAGGGCAAAACAAATGGCCCAACCCTGCCATACTATTAGTCATCATGAAGATGATAAGGAGGTTTGCATCTAAAGTTCGTTCATGACTACACTGGCCAACCTGCGTCGCGTAAGTTGTAGTGCTCTAATTACGGTCTCTGTCCCGCCGTATACTGCATTGCGGTACTGCAACCGAGTTAAATTATTTTAGCTGCAGCTACAGCAGGTTACGTTGAGAGTTGCTGCAGCAAATTAGCGATATATCGGCACTCCTGCCCTGCAACAGTGCAAGCGAGGTCATAACGAACCTGTAGGTCATGACATCAAATCCACAAAGGGAAAGTAATGTCTATACACTGCAACTAACCCTCGTCTACCGAAGGGGGTGGGGGTGGTTACTCACCCCCCCCCTTCAGGTTTTTCCCCTGCTTGCTAAAAACCCCCTTTTTGGTGGCAATTATTTAATGTAATGTCAATTGGTCATGTTCCGCTCCTTTTTATATTCCAAAAACAACATCCACCCGGGTATAAGGTAGGATACAGGGTGATCCCAAGGTGACGAATACGGGGGGGGGTGTAACCACCCCCCTCCGGAAGAGAAGTACCAACATGGCCTAACACAACACATTATACATCACCATAAACTTTATTTTGGTACCATTGCATAGCTATGGTCCTCCTCTTTCCATTTGATACCAAATGAGTACCACTAACATTCCTAGCATTACTCCACAATGACGTCATAAAGTGTTCAATGTCAGCAAAACTACTGCCATTTCCATAGACACACACAGTGAAAATTCAATTTTTCGCCAAAAGGCGTTAAGGAAAATCAGATTTTCATGCGGTTTTTGACTCTACTTGATGGGACTGACAGTTTTTATAATGCCAATCAATTTTTAGAGCTATAAAGCGGTGGTTTGAAAAAAAGTCGCATAATTTGCGAAATCTCAATTTTTCCATCACCCTATATTCAGTATTTCGTATCTTCCCCCCCCTCACAAACAATATGACGTCATATGTTGGACGGCATAACGGGGATGTTAGTACTTATTTGGTCTCAATGGAAAGAAGAAACCCTAAGGCACCTTTGGGACCAAATTTAACAGGAAATCGGGTTTCAGTAACGAAATTCACATTGGGGTGGTAACCAGCCACCCACCCCCCTTCGGCAATTTTTTTTTGTTACAAAAAAGGGCTCAGGTAGAAGAGGGTTAGCATGTGAAAATGGTCCTCAATTCATCCCAGAGAGTTGAGTTTATACATAAAATTATTTGTTAGAATTGTTAAATATTGTACTTAAGCTTTACATTTAAAATATCCATTTTTTTGCATAAAACCTGCACAATTATATCTGACGGCAATTGATCCTTAGAAATGAAACTTATTTCAAGGTATGCCTCTTTCTATGGTAAACTTGGTCCCATATAGACGCGGTTATATAATCATTAAAATTATTTTCTTTTCTACAATACTGGAAAATCACCTAAAATGTCAACAAGCATTTAAGTTTTAAATACACTCTCAGAAAACAAATGCAACTTAGAACCTTTTCTCTCGATATTGGAAACCCAAAAGAATCCACCCTAAAAAATGATTCATTAAAAACTTAGAACACAAAAAGGTTCCTAACACAACTATAAAATGTGCTATACAGGAGTTAAGGACTCGTTTCGTTTTCGTTGAAGACCCACAGGTTTTCATACAGAGTACAAGTTTGGAACCTCTTTGGCACATTTTTCCGCGAGGGTGCAGTCCGTTGTAAAATCATTAATGAACGGTTTGGTAAAAGCATCTTGGAATCAACAAATATAAAAAAATACCATTAATGTTGACCAAAGATTGGGTCTGTCCCGCTTTCGTACACAGGGCCTAAGATCAAAACCCTTTGTCGGGCAATTTTTCTTAGAAAAGCGAAGGATGACAAGTCAAGTTGTATTATATTATGCTTCAGCTGCACTTTTGTTTTGATTTTTATTGTTCTGGATAAATTAGGATTGAGCGCACTCTACAAATGCTAGAGATCGTGTTTAGAAGAACGCGGCAATTCCCGCATTTCGCCACCGATAATTGGTATTTTCCTCCACACTATGCGGCTGAAGTTGCCCGAATTCCGCGTAATTACGTACCCAAATGGTCTCCCAACCTTTACTTACCGCAGCCCTCTTTAATTTACTCATACCAAATAGCCTAAAAAGTAACTAATTACCGCAGCGTTTGCAATCATCAATGCTAATCACACACCCTGAGCAGAAGTTTGAATACAGAGAAACAACGGCGAATAAAAACATAGCGGCGAATCTAATTTTTCCTATGTGGTCCCTATGACAGTATTTTTTCACAACAATAATTCTTACTGTTTGAGTAAATAGGAATTGGTCCAGCTTCGTTTACTGATTGAGTATTTATACATTAAAGCACCTACTCCACTCCTCATTTATTGAATGGAACATTCAAGCATCCATATGTTAAGTAAAAAAAACAAGCAAGGTCAAAAATTAAAAGTCCGGAGTGTTTTACCAAATATTTCAGAAAATTACCACCTCTTGATTTAGTCAAAAAACTAGAATGTGTTTTTATTTGCTCACTTTGTAATTTCCTACTGTTATATTTGTAGCATAAAGTAGAAAAGAAAACTGTGATCGCCATAACGCGAAGCGGATCGGCTGCGCGTTTTAAGTTTTGAATCATAAAATTCTCGGAGAAAATACCATAAACGTGAAAAGGGCGTAAGCCTATTTTTTTGTGTGCTTTGGGAAGTATAATTTTTCTCTAAATTCAATGGAGTGTGTGAGTCTTTGGTGCACCCTTGCCGTTGCAAGGTATTTTTAACGAAAATGGTCGAGACGATCATGTCTTTTCTCAACAAGTTTCATCTCCTCTCTCTTTCTTTTCTTCGGTAGAATGTATCGTTCAAAAAAATTCCGGCGGGGGGGGGGGGGGTGCCAAGGCACCCCCGTCACCCCCCTGGATCCGCGCCTGAGTACGTCTTGCCAGAATGGGGGCATAGAAATAGCCATAGGCCATGCGTTTTTGACTGGCATAAACCACATACATAAATCAGAAAACTTTTAATAACAAATGTTCAATTGTGTTGTTTTGGGCCATATTTGTTTGCCTTTATGCATAGCCCGACACGTTGTCAATGACTTTAAATGGTAAAATTGGCAATTTGGAGCCTTGCGCAATACTACTTTGCTACATCATTACCCTATAAAGTTTATATCAATGGAAAGCTTGTGTTTTAAGGCTACCAAATCGACAATTAACATAAAAGGCAGTTGCTACAGCTTTTGAATTCAGGTGTGTTTAAAATGACACTTGTTCCTCATATTTTGCATATTAGTGGTTGCCGTAACTCCTAGGGAATAATTTATATTGGTCTCAACTGAATTTCTGGAATCCTTGATTAGAAAGCTTCAAATAATGTATACTTTTGTAGGGGCCTGTGGGTTCCTGAAGGAGTAGAGCCTCTCACACCAATATCCATGCATTTTGCACAAATGAAACTGATGTCACACAAACTGGCCCCACCTTGAAAAACAACATGGCCATATATATTTCATTTTTACAACCCAGAGTTTTCGGAACTAGAGATGCCATGTTGCGTCTGGTCAGATGAATGGGGCTACCTGTAAATTTATATATGTTGTGGTGGCGTGCATCCCCCGGGGCACATGGGGGGCATGATGGGTATGGACATGTGCCAATCGTAAATTTCATGGATAGTCTCATCAATAATGAAAAATTCCAAATACTTCCCTTGGGGTTGCTTGTTGAAGGCATGCTGACGGGATTTCAATTTCCTGGTACAATGTCTCGAACTGTTTTTGATGTTTGCACTAATTGTGCGTTATGCTCCTGCTGTGCTTGAAGAATGATTGTTGTTGATTGATGGATTCTTGGTTAGAGGATGCATTACCCCTATTACGGGGAATTGCATCCTCTCTTCCGCTGCTTACTGGATTTTGTGGGATGTTTTTCATCACCACATCATGATAATCATGATAATAGTTGCTTAGTGTAATCGCCCCTTTCATCACCAACCCTTTGGTACAGTATTCACATCAGGGCCGTCCGCCCAAGGGGGGGGGGGGTGGTTGTGTGGGGGTGTGACACCCCCCCATTTGCAAAATTGTGTCGGCAAACATTGGACTTGTGTCGCGCGATATGGGGGGCGTAATTTCGGCGCAACTGATTGATGGGCGTATTGTCGGCGGTTGACTCCCCCCCTGCCTGTTTTGTTTGTTTTGTTGCATTACTGAGAATGAATTACTGTGGTTCGTGTTGACTACCCCCCCCCCCCCCCGCTCATTCAGAATTTCGAACCTAGTGAAAAACATTTGGGTCTAGTACCTTGTGAGCGCAACCAGCCGAAAAAA
>JAMKCH010066359.1:0-120108 GCA_023653785.1 Ophioderma brevispina
TTAACTTTAATCAGAGATATTTTTAATACGCTTTGTACAATTAATACTATTACCTGAATAAAACATTCAAATGTAATTTTCCAGTCTTTAAAAATTATGAACAAATCTAATGATTTTTCAATTAAATTTTCACTATACCAACCTGAAAGAGGGCCCAACTAAAGTTTACACCCTTTCACTTAATTGAGTGTTTCTCTGGATCTAGGGAACCCCAATGAGATGGGTAAACGAAATTTATTAGAGAATAATAGGCTTCATATGAGTACAAGTTTTAGCAAAGATGACAGGGGACCATATTTAATATTTTTCCGAAGTTGCATTTTTGGACACACTCTTGTAGAACAATACAAGGAAAAAACTTGCCAATATTCTCCCTAAACTTTTATAGCACCTGCGTTCATGATATCGGCCCTACCGGTAATAAACTTAAAGGTCCCAGGAATGCAAATAGAATTATGTGCTCTGTGTCAAGTCTGAAAGGAGGGACGAGAAAACATTCAATATTTGGGTTGGGTCATGGTTTTTAAAGGTCAATTTGGATAAATCTGAACTGATTCCCGCTTGCTTATATAAAGATATCACCAGACATGCTAATATAGATTTTAAATTATACTCATGATCCAGTTCGTTTATGGGGAGTATTGTGCTCAAATTTAATGCTATTTTCAAGGTTTAAACTTATCACAAACTTTAAAAAATTGAAAGAAATTTTAAGAATTTGGCCTCTTAGAGATTTGAGTCCCATCGGTAAGATTACAATGGTCAAATCTCTGGCTTGTCACAACTGATGATTTTTTTCAGTATTGCCTAAACCCCCTGATCATTTCATTTAATGAGCTTAATTCAATTATTTATAGGTTTATGGTCAGGGAGCCAGATAAAATTATAGTACATGTGGTGGAACTGTATTTTGTGAAAATTTCATAACAATCTTGCAACCAAGCTTTTTCTAAATCAAATGTATGAGGATTTCAAATATCAGGGGGTGTCATTGTTAAAATGGTTCTTGGATGAAATCTAGGGGGGCAAAAGTTTACACTGGTTTTACAGGGGGGCGAGGGAAATATAAAAGGGGGAACATGGTTTAAAAGTCTATACCATCATTGTTCAGTACCTTTCAAGGATTACAGAAAGTTATAGTTGCCCTAACTGAGTGTTATAGTACAAGAGTTACAAGACAAAACGGTTTCAAGGTCACACTGGGTAAATTCAGATCATCGGTTTGCTTATAAACATGGTGCCAAATGTCTCTACTGTACAGAAGCCGAAACCGAAAATATAAAGGTCGCGCTGTCAATGAAGTTTGATAATAGTAAGAGGTCAATATGGCGTGGTCCACCGCGTCTTATGGGAGACCACTAGTATATCTGTGAAAGTCTAACTTTTAAGAGGTGAAACACAGATATATATACATTTTCTATTTAGTATAACCCAAAAGAACGATTTAAAACCAGTTTCCAACAAAATGGATCCATTCTGATAAATAATGACCTTGAACTGCTATGAGCTATTTTACTTAAAACAATAGGGTCGTAAATATGGCAACTGTACTTTTTAGAAACCTTATGAGCAGCCCAATACAGACTGGTATAATTTTTAAAACAATTAAACACTTTTATTGTTTACCCTGTACAAATGTGCCCCCCTGTAAAACACCAAGTAACAATTTAAAAATGCCACCCAAGGATTTTAATCTTCTCCATGAAATTCTGTTTGGAAAAACATTGGTGTCAAAATGGTATATGAAAAAAAAACTTACTAAACCAAAAACATCCATTACGTTTCCCCATGTACTATAATAGGAGAACAATCATTGGTGAATATGAGAATAGGGGTTTGAAGATGAGTTCATATCCCCTATATTATTAAAGGGCTTAACTTGCATGGGTAAGCGTCGTTTGGATCCCAATAATAAGAGTTGCGAAATGTTTTTATAATGGTTTATCATATGAACCATGTAGGTGGAAATTTGTTATGGGAATGTACTTAAACCCAAATGATAGTTGTATCCTATCTATTAACAATATTTTTTATCGTTGAATTTATCAATGCAGGTGTTCAGTTACATTGAAGATACCCCAGCAATACCTGTGATCATATTATCTGGAATAACTCCGAGATTCGTATTGGTAATAATACGATTTTCAGGAGAAATGGTACGCTAAGGGTAGCAATATATTCGGATTATTAGGTGAGGAATACAAGTATTTATCCCTTTGATTATTTAAAGTGCATCATATAATACAATGTTAATTTATTAGATTCTTTATAGTCTTGTTTGATCAATGCTATCCCTAAATCTATGTATTAGAAGTGTCAGAGGGGGGAAGTATTGTTTCATCCCAGATGGACATGATTACACAAATTCAAGTCTGCAACATGGTTAACCGTCTGTGTGTTGACAAGATTTAAAACTCTAATTCAGAAGCCAAGTGGCTATCTTGTTTTTTAATGATAGAATTTGAATTGGAGCGGAATCTATACAATACCAATACTTTCCTCCCGTATGACAAAACTTTGGTTATTTTCAGTTAAATTTGCAATTAGAATTTAGAGGCTTAAAAGTTATCTCTATAAAATTGGTTTTTTGCTAATTCCAATCTGTGTAATTTCTGTAATGTTGAAGTGAGACAGTCATCATCTATTTGGGGTGTAGATGGACTAAACGTTTGTGGTACAACGGTTGAAAAATATATTCTTTGAAAAGGGTGACTCTTACCATGAAAGACGGTCATTTGTGGGATTCAGTTTGGAATATTACAAAATTGTAATGTGGTGTTTTGAATGAGGAAGCAGTTATATATGTTTAATCAAGATTAAAAAATTAAGCTGTCTCTTTATGGCAACTTTCCAAGAGAAAGTTGAATGATGTTGCTGCTCAGGAGAAAAAAAACGTATAGCTGTTAGAAACAATAGATTGAGGTTTGGGTAAATGGTGTCTAATCAATGGTTAGCAATCACTGGAATGTATCAATAACGCTAATATTATATGGTTTTTCATCATGGTGCATTTTGCCTGTATACGCTTCTATTTTCTGGAGGTGTAAAATTAGGAATGATTATTGAGATCCGTAATAGGATGCATATTAACTTTGTATGGTTACTGATTCGCTCCATTTTTTTTTTTTAAGTTTGCAATTTTTGAAAAACACTTTGTTTAAGTATAATGCACAGAAGGTAAAAAGCATGGGATGATATGATTGATTATTAAACAAAAAAACTGTGCCTACTGTTTGAACTACAGATCTCATGTAATGTTGTGATTTGTTTCATTAACGGGCTTATTGGGGATTATACAGGGATTGGCTAGGACGTGTAACTATCGTTTTAAGGGACACGAGGACGTTTTAGTGGAGACACTCTATTCTACTTAGTTGTATTAAGGGCCATGGACGATCGCTAATACCCGTCCCCAAAGCCCGAGATTTTAACGGAAGTGGTCAACAGATTAAGTCTGAAGCAAGCTACTATTTTCTCGTTACCCCTGTGAAATCTTAGAGCCAAAGGATCTCTGGTTTGGAAGTTATGGGCGAAAATGTGCCCATTTGGTTGTCGACCAATATTAATATTGACACAGTTACGATATGGGGTTACAATTTGTTCCAAAATTCACGTTTTTAGCTCTCGCGTCAAAACAGAGTGAAATATCGGCGCGAAATTTACAAGATGGGTTTTGGAGTGAAGGCTTATCTATCAAGATGAAAGCTACATATCCTAAAATAGGCCATCCCCTTTAAGTTGGCGGTATGCCGCCTAACTTACTTATTGGCTTCCGGTTTGTTTGTTTTTACATTTTGAGTGCGAGCAAGCTCCTACAAATCGCCCTGAAACTCTTAGTGTGTTAGTCAGTCCGTCCATCCGTCGTTTACGGTAAATAAAATGATGTATCCATGATGCTCTGTTACAGTGTCCGGTCTAATTTTTTATTTCGTAACGCGCACGAACACGCTTATTTTCGCTGATTATCAGTAATAAAAAACTATCGGGGTGGTGGACGCTTGTTTCGGACAATACCGAGTTCAAAGTTCTCAAGAGAGGTGATTCCAGTGTCAACGGTGGTGGAAAAGGCAGAAAAGCCAGAATGGGCAGAATCGCAGAAAAGTTAGAATGGCTGCAGAATCGCAGAAAAGACAGAAAAATAGAATGGACGGAAATATGCAGAAGAGCAGAATGGACATGCAGAATCGGCAGAAAGCAGAATGGGCCAGAGTGCCAAAATATGAAGAAACCCGGGTAGCATCAATAGCAAAATACGGCAGGGTGGAAACATTTGGTTTGGGTTCAACAAGATCTGGCAGTTTTTAATTTTTTTCCCTTGATATGCGACCCCGATTGTCAACAGGAAAATGCATTGTACACGAAAATACATTCACCCTTTTAAACATAGCAACTGGTTCAGATTTAGTGTACAGTTGCGAGACATTCTCAAAAAAACGATAGGCGGTATGGGGCTTTCTTGGCATCTACCTGTTCGGAAACGAGAAAAAAAAGTACCGAGAATGAATAAAGATTATTAAAAAATACAACAACAATTAAAAAAACACAAACAAAAAGCCAACAAATTTGCATGTTAAAAAATTCCAGGAAAAAAAATAACATCAACCAATAAAAAAAAAACAAAAAAAAAATATAAACAAAAAATCGGAAGGTAAGAGAAGAAAAAAATCTAAATAGTCCAATAATTTTATGATTTGACCCCAAACAAATTGACCCAACAGAAACAATTTTGGTGTTAAATATGTGAAATAGTCACAAATAAATATTAAAGTCTACCAAAATCACCTAGTGGAACATGTAGAAATAAGGGGGCAACGTTTGTACAGGGGAACAAATATTTAGAAGTGTTCGAATTGATTAAAGATTGTGGTACCAATTTATTGGGCAACTCCTAAGGTTTAAAAAAAGTATAGTTTTGCCCTTCTAGCGTTGAGTAAAATATGCTCATAACAGTTTCAGGTCATCTGGGTGTAAAATTCATAGACTGTCCGATTTTGATGGACTGCGTTGTGGTAACTGTTAAATTTGTCCCCACGAGACAAGTAAAGGTCAAATAGAGTCTTTGTTTGAACTTTCTATATAAGAATTACAGAGCTATGAATAGTGACCTCCCATAGACCCTGTAGGCCCCAGTCACATTTTTGCCGGTTGCCAATTATGACCAAACAAATATTATAGATGGTGCAACAGTATATTTCGGGTCTCTTCTACCATTAGACGAACAATTTGACACCATTTTTTATAACGCACGCGATATATCTGAAAATTTACCCCCATTGGCCTGAACTATATTTTGACTATTTGACTATTGAACTATTGAACTACACCTGCCAGATATGGAAAACTATACCCTTTTTTTAATCCTGGAAATGTAACGAACACGTGCGTAATATACTTTTCGACACGTTTGATACATTATATTTTGGCCCCTGTACAACTTACCCCCTTTAAAAATATATGTTCCACTACTTCGATTTTAGTAAACTTTTAAAAATAAAACTTTTGTATGTTTTTTTAAAGGTATTCTAAATACAATTCTATTGGAATTGATATGTGCAACTAGTGTGGGTTAAGGCAGCAAGTATTCATTCTATTTTGACTGGTAAAATGAAAAACGCCTGTATATCAGCTAGACTTAGTGCTACTCTGCCTATCCTAAAGGTACGTTCATATTTCCACTGCACTTCATTGTTACAGTACGTGCAGTAAATAAGGTCCGTTATACTTCCATTGCAATGCAGTTGCAGTGCTGCTGCATGCCTAATATCGACCACTTTCTTGCCATACAAATGGAGCAAACCCACTGCAATGCTGCAAGTTTAAAACGAATTTAACTGTTGTAGTATGCATTGCAGTATATCAAGGCAATGCAACGCACTGCACTAATTGCAGTGGGAGCATGAACGGACCTTACTGCAATTCCCTCACTTTCCTCTGCATCCTAATCGAATAGATTTACTGCAGGTCACCCCAGGTCAATGCAGGTCAATTTAATTTGTTGCAGTACTGCCACTGCGTTGCTGCACACTGCGAGTGATTACGATAACGAGTTTTGGTTAGACTGCTGCACATACTGCACTACAATGCCAGGAGTGAAGTATAAACGGACCGTAACCCTGCCCTTCAGTGGCGTAAATCCTTTTAACATGGGGGGTGGGGGGGGGGGGTTTGGGGTTCATTAAAATTTATGTAATGACATAGGTTTGCTGATTGCTAGTACATGTGCGCAAAACGCGCTTAAAAAATTACCATTAGACATAAAATCGTTTTAAATGTAATTGTAAGTAGAAAAAGGCTCGCAACGCGGAATATTAGTAAAATATGGATTATTTTGGTTCAAACGGGCGTTGGACGTTGGACATGGGTGATCGTTATTGACTACCCCCTCTATCAATATATATATATTTATATATATATATATATATACCCCCGGATCAATGCCATTGCTGACCTTCGCCCTGCCAATTCAGCTTTCGGCCATTCTGTCCCTTATGCTCGCTGCTCAATCTGCTCTTCTGCCATTTGTTTTTCTGTTCAGCTGCTCGATTTTATCATTCTGCCCATTGCTTGTTCTTTCTGTCTATTCTGCGTTTCTGCCTTTAACACTAACCGAAAAATGAACAAGATTCAACCCTTGCACCGGTAGTTTTGACCAACTCTTGCTCCAGGTGCAGGTCTCCCTAACTAACCTCAAAGGGCAGCTATTATTTTTTTCATCTTTTTTGGACTTAAAATTTGTCAAAAATACAAAATTAAAAAATACTGAAATTTTTTTGGAGGTTCGACCCGAGAGCCCCGTATTATGAGGTAAGCTACCTAACCACAAGACAGCGCGGATCGGTGTTGTGCCAGAGTTGCCAATTATAATCATGACAAGGTTATCGCTAATCGCCGGGTAAATCGGCACCGCAAGCTCACGGAGTCCGAAAAAGGGCAAGAGCGCCGCACGCAGCGCTGTCACTTTTCCCAGCCCCTTTGTCCAGACAAGTACTACGTTAATTTGCCTGGCAAAATGCGCTTTTAAAAAATCTTACTCTTTAACTACTTTAGGACCTTTTTATCACTAAAATGCAATTCTTTTGCTGTTTTTGGTTTTAATAATGATCGGAGATGATCCTAAAACGAGTATATGTATTTCTTTAGTGTAGCAACTTTTAATGAGAGTTTTCAACACTCTACATTACATAATTTGATCGGCAATCGACGAAGGCTTAAAAATTTCTTACTCTTTTAAACGGTTTAGGACTTTTTATCTGTAGGTGATGATGGCAATATTGTGCTGTTCTTGCGTTGTAATAATGAACGGAGATATCTCAAGAGTGTTGTGGTTATTTTGTTAGTGTTAACAACTTTTTGCACGAAGCTACATATTGGCGTATTTGCGAAGTGTATGCCTAAGGCTGTGGCTCGCTGATTATAATGTGGTGTTTATTCAGGAATGCCCTGTTCCTGTTATGTAATAAAAAAGTAGCTAAAAAGTAATATGCGATAACATTATGTGACTTTAAGCGATTGTTAACATATAAAAATGTATTAATATTGCAAATACCGTTAGAAATTAGAAGAAAATTTGAAAAGCAAGTAGCATGTGATGTAGGAAATTCGATGGATTAATAACTTAAAAGTGTTTTAGTGTACTGACCAAGGCCATTGCACTGTCGACAAACTAGTTTTAACTAAAAATGGTATCTTTAAGCACAATTGTTCATATAATTTTAAACAACGTGCATATATCCAAATTAATTATAAGGAACTAGCCGACGTATCAGGTACTTGAAATAAAATCCCATAAAAGATAGCAAACAGAAACGACTCAGTTTTTCCCTGGGTTATGTTAGAGGGCTATAACTTATGGAAATGGTAATATTTCTGTTATTGTTCTTAGCTTGTTGTGGGTGTGGTTGTCGCTACTGCATTGTGATCAGCAGCACTCAATATAATGAATAGCTCCGCTCTGGAAGGTTGCCACACCTATGCTCCAGGAGCAGGAGTGGTAGTCAAAATCTCAAAATTGCCAACCAAATTACCATATTCAACCAGTGATTAAAATTTGAATGTCGGCCAAATGGATTGAGCCATCCTACATTGCTTTCACAGCTGAAAATTAGCCGTCTTTTATGCTTGTTTCGACGCAACAAGATTTAATATTGATGAAGATTTGAGAACGAAGGCGGTGATTCGGAGAGTAGTTTGATGACAAGATTGGGGTGGATGGATTAACAAGACAAAGTAGCGTCTGTTTGCGAAGCCATAAAAGAACTGATACCGTGTACAGATCGCTGGTGTGAAACGCATAATTGCATAAGCGCATGATCTGCATAATTGCATAAGTGCGTAAGATGCATAAGAGCATAATCTGCAAGCGCATAATCGCATAAGACCTGGCATATTTGCACAATCTTGGGATTGTTCCCCGATGTTTTGCGGACTGATCATGGGGTTGCGGTCCTTTGTGTTTTAATAATGAGTGATGAGCAACTTGGACCCCGATTCAGACTTTTGGTTCCAAATGGTAAAAATTATGGATTTTTAAACTAAAGTAGAAACTTTAAATGATTCCCTGATGACGGGGGGGGGGGGGGTGGAGGACAAACCGTCTCGATTGGCTTGGGAATTCCAAACGGTAATTGGGGAACTGCTTCGTGCATTTACTACGGCAAACAAATCACTGTCTCAGGTACATTATAAAAATCTCATCTTAAACCTTAAGTCAATCCATTTTGTAATATCATGATAACAATTATGCAGCTTATCCAAGTATACACCTATGCAGCTTATGCACTTATCAGCTTTTATGCACTATGCATGCAGCTATGCACTTCTGGCAGATTATGCGCTTTATGCAGCTTATGCAGATTACGCACTTATGCCATTTATGCACTATGCATTTATGCACTTATGCAGCTCATGCAGATTATGAGCTTATGCAGATTATGCAGATATGTGGCTATGTACTATGCACTTATGCAATATGCGATTCTGCAGCTAGCATTATGCGTTTTACACAGCCGTGTACCGATCGCCGTGCTAGTGAAAATGCAAGCGTGAATTCTTAACTTCTGAGACATGATTGAGACATTTTAGCATGTTGCAAAGAGTTATAGCTTAGCGAATCATACAACATAGACCCTACAACAGGTATATGGCAATTCATCAAGGGGCAGCTTCAATCGCAGGATGAATGGTTTGTAAATTCCTGTAATTGTTTCATGCTACAAAGTCAAACACTCGATCTCTTATCATACATGAAAAAATTATCTATAAGCGCTTGGTACGGCGTGTATCAGGTACGTCGAATGACGAGCACATGAAATAACTAACCCGGATACAGGCCATGTATTTAGTAGTGAACTGTAGGGTTTAAAGTGGGTAAGTGGGGCCCTCAGCCTAAATTGGTTCCGAAACAAAGACATGGTAGGTTTTTATGAAAAACATTTCTTTTAATCTCAAGGGGTCAGAGGCATTTGTTAACTACTTCGTGTATAAGTACCACATGCCATAGAAAACGTGCTAATTAGAACTGTCCAGTTACCCCATTATATTCCCACATTGGGGTAAAGGGGGACACGTACTTTGGGTAAATTATGCATAATTAGGAGTAAGTAAGGCCTTATCCGAAAAGAATATATATTCACCGCTGTTAATAATTGAAAGTGTTTTCAGAATACTACAGAGATTATATTTTGCGCTCATCATTTTCACCGTACTTCGAATAGTAACTGGCCGAACGAAATTTGCTATTTTATCATTTTTGGTCTTAAAAATCATCTTTCAGAAAATATGTACTTTTCTAATTTGTGTATATATAGAGACACAATGTTCGCTAGAACTTTATATTTTCTCAAAAAATACACAAAAATAAAAATACGAATACCAGCTACTAAAGCCATGTCCAACCTTATACCCTATAAGGAAATTCATGTGGGGTAAGGGGGACAGCAGCATAATAATTAGCCTCATTGCATATTAATTGGCCGATTTAGAATTTTTTGCAACTTGCTTGATAAAAACTTTAATTTATCATAGATTTAAATGTATTTAGCATAATTTTATCTACTTTTCAGTAAAAACATATTTGATTTGTAGCAATTTAAACCCTTAATTCAAGAATAATTCGAAGGATTTTGGCACCATAAATTGCGGTCAGTGTTGACCTTTGACCTTTTAACACTTTCAAGATAGATAAACATCCATCTTGAGTTTGAATGTAAGCAGAACATGTTTAGTAGATTTGGTGGACACACTGTTGTCATGTTGCCACATTTTATTCTTGATTGTGGGAATTATGTAGTTTGTGTCCCACTTACACCAGTGTCCCACTTACCCCATTTTACCTACTATTTTATTGCTTTTCTTTCTTGCTCAGACCAAGTTTGAACTAACCCTCACCCACCTCAAATTCATACAGGATATTCATTCATGCGCAGCTTCCGAGACATTCTCGGTCTTGTTTTTTACTGTATGGATTTGAGAATACAAAAGTTATAGGTCACGAGGTCAATTGGGAATAATTGTTATTTTTATTATGGTAGGATTGCAGAAAGCCACAATTTTTTAGCCTTCGTGGCTTCTTGGGGGCGCTCCATAGTAGATTCAACTGCGAGTGTTGAAACATTAAGTTTACAAAAATTGTCTCTTGTCCCTTTGATGTTTTAGCCCTGAACGGGATGTAGCATATACACTATGAAAAACCCAAATGCCTTATTTATGGGAAAGAAAAACTTCCTGAGCCAGACTGCGAATGGAGTGTTGGGCAGGGCATTCTAGCGACAGGTTTAGCATATTAATCAAGACCCAAAGAAATCTGTCAACCCTAAACCAATCCATTATTATTCATGGGACTTTTTGTGTCATATGCCCTGAGGGCAGAAGGACAGTGGGGATCGCTACGTCCGTTGTTGTGATTGTCTGTTGTGGTGAAATAGGTGTTAAAATTTGCTTTTAATATCCTAACTTTGACGGGATAATTTACAACCGAATTTGGGTCGTGGGTTGCAGTATGGCATCCCCATCTGTTGATGAGAACAAAGTCAAATGCTATAGGTCGGATTTCCAGTTGTAAATGGGCTTGTAATGTGAAATTAACCTCATTTGAAAAGTTGACGTTCTGGTTGGAGCAGGTTATGGTCATACGGTGGCAAACATGCGACCCCATCACTTGTTGATGGGGTCGGAGGTCGCATGCAGAGGTCGGGGTCATGTGAAGGCGGGGATGTCAGCTGTAAGCTGATTTGTAATGGGATGTTAAAATTGTTGAAGTTCAATTGGGACCATACTTGAGTCATGGGTGCAACCATGGGATCCCTCATATTGTTGTTGTGATGAGGTCAGAGGTCACGTGCTCAGGTCATGCGGTATGTGAAGATTTAGTTGCTAGATATTAGCTGGAATGTAAATTGACCTCTTGAAAGATTGAAGTTTAATCTGGACCAAACTTGAGTCATGAGTGCAATTTGGATCCCCCATATGTTGATGAAGGTCAAAGGTAATGTGAGGTCAAGCTGTAAGATAAGATGGAAATGTAAAAATGACCTCATTTGAAAAGTTGACGTGTGGTTTTTGGGTTGTAATCCATGGGATCCCTCATTGTTGATGGGGTGATGGGTCACGTGCTGAGGTCAAGTCTGTAGAGGTTCAATGGTAAGATTTTTAAAAGGGCCTTGTGGGCGGAAATGTAAAATTGACCTCAATTGAAAAGAGGTCAAGTGTGGTTGGGGTTTGTATCATGGGATCCCTCATTTGTGATGGGGTCAGGGTCAGTGCATTGAGGTTCAACGGTCATGTGAAGGCAAGTTGTAAGATAAGCGGGAATGTGAAATTGATCTTTTTGAAGTTCGGTTGTACGGATTTAATATTAACTCCTCACTATGTGGGATCATTTGAGAGAGTAAATATCCTTTACCCATAGGGAAATTCCCAGTATCTAATGCTACTAGATTAAGGTTAAAGGTTTAGCCTATTGATATATGAATTTTTTTTTAAATGTTGCTATGGCTCATGTTAATTAGAAAAAATCAGCCTGGTTTAAATTAATGATTGCTGTTTGGGATAATGGTGATCCATTATCATTATCCAGTTTTAATACTTTATAAGTAGGCCTGTTTGCTGAATATCAACCTGTTCCTGTCACTATTGGACCATCCTCTTATATATCGTATGCAACCATTAGTAATGCATGCATGTCAATATGAGATCATATGATAATAAATGCAGTGACTGGATGTGCTCTGTGAAAAGAAAAAAAAAGATTGGGTTGGTGATGACATCATTAGTGAAACTATGATTTTTCAGAAAGTAATAGAAAACTTCAAGGTGAAGGGTGTGAATCTATTCAGGGCACTGACTGAAAATCAATAGTTTCACTAAAGATGTCATTGGTAGTGTATTCTTTTTGGTGGCCCTGTGTATTGGAATGGGATATCCCTGTTAAGATTTGGATTAAGGTATCATCTTTATTCCTGGGACCTTTAAAAATATCAGTTTGGCATCTTGATCCCAGGGTCCATGCCCGAAACCACGTCGTAAATCTACGTGCATAGTACGTCATGCCCTGGTGACCACTTTCCAAAAAGCACTGGGTACCTGGTATGAAAAGGTATGTTACGTGGGATATACGCATGAGTATACGCGTCACTCCATTTATCCTCCTGAAGTCATGACGTCAATGTCATTCAGATAAGTTGTTTTGCGGTATATTTCGCACACGCCTTTATACGCGCGCGTACGTACATCAGCGCTTTAAAACGAGACTTTGATTTCAGAAAGAAGCGCACCCCCAATTTTTTTTTTTTTTTTAAGTTTTTTACATATTTGGAATGCTTACCATGTATTAGATCACCCTAAGTTGAATAACGATACGCGTCTTTTATGTAATAAGATGATGAGTTAGTAGTTTCTGTGTGCACGACAGAAAGTCAAAGCATGTTTTTTCTATGGGGAACGATTATGATAGCAGAGGCCATGTTTTCAAAACAAGGTTTTTGCATGTTTTCTGGTTGCACCTGTTTGTCCATAAACCTTCCAAACGTTCTCGGTAGGTTGTCTAACAACCGATCCAGTGAAATTTGAGAGAATGATATCCTACCAAAAAATCTCCTCCTGTCCCCTTTAAATCACCGCCGCGATTTAATGCCGCGACAATGCATTACAACACGACTACAAAAAAAAGTCTGATTATTTGTTGGACAGAATCGAACACGTGAGCGTGGAACTTGCGTAAGCCGGAGAACATCTCACCCGTTTCGCGACGCGTAATTGGTCGAGAATGCCCGAACCTCCGCGTAGCTTGTGCGCTTACAAGAGTTTGCGTATCTCCTGTCCGGTCGCTTGGATTTACCTATATATTAACTCTTTAGTGAAAGAGGCGTGTTTTACTTTTGTTGTCCGTTAATACTATAGACTTGACAACACTGTATTACAATTGGAAGGTCATTGGACATGTTAATAACAGCTGACCTTACAAACAATACACTCTCTTCAATCCATTACCTCACAGATCTGGCCCCTTGCTATATAAGACGGACTGAACGCACTGGTGATAGAGTCGTCCCTTGTAGGCTTGATTTCAACATCAAATCTACTCTTTTGACGGGACAATATAACTTTACAACCACAGACTGTTTTCCATCACGTTCTTATGCGATCTTCTTACGTAAGTAATATCTTAATAAACTAGCAGAATTTGTGGAAAACGCAAGTATTTTTCTTCAGCGACGAGTTGTGAAACTGTGTTTAAACTCCCGCTATTGAATTCCACATACTTGCAGCAATTTCTGTGTGTGGTTATCACCGTACACTGTGTGCTTCAGTTAGCGTCGACTTGTCGATGCAATTTAAAGCCTTTTTATCGCTTTTGTAGAACTGTAGGTTCCAAATTTCATCTACGTGTTAAATTGTGAAACCATTGGGATATTTATTGTGTTCAGAAACGTGTTTTTAAGCCTGAATTCGCGATATTTTGGCTACTTTTGCTTTGTTTGGACATACTTCACTATTGATACGCAAAGTTGACTTTTGTGTACAGTCTGGTAATCGCTTAACTAAGACCTAATCCGTTACAACACTGCTCGCCTACGGTTTCATTGTGTAACTTACGCTGCAGTTGCAACCATGGATACTAATACTCCTAGTGTAAATAATGACCAAACTAAAGACCCTTTAAAAAAAAACCCCGATCTGTGGTTAAGATTTTAATACCTTCAACTTTTACGTGAGCGAACTAGATGTAGCTGATGCCTATTTGAATCTGTCAAAGATGATCACCTCGCCCCGACCGATATTTTAGGTGTTCAATTGATATCACCTCAACGGATGTGGATAGTAAACTTGTTCATCAGTTCAGCCAGACATTAGTTTCTAGGTAATGGATCGGTACCAATTAAAGGACGACATTTGAAGTATCAAATGTTAAGACGCGGCTCGAAACAATAAAGATCAAAAACATCAGATTGAGCATAACATGGCATTCCAAAGTTAGTGATCAAGACATCACCAGCTGGATTGATTCATTTGCCAAAAGAGAAACTGACTGAACTCAGTACCATATTGCAAAAGGAATGCAAAACAACTAAAAGATTCGCTCATTGAAGAGTGGTCATCGCTTTTTTGCTACGTTTCTGAGTGTTTACCCCCACATCCCAGATTCACACATTACCAATTACCGGTTTCTAATCATTGATAGAACGGAACTAGTTGCAATCAATTCAGGGTGTTTATAACGACAACCCATGAACTGTATAGTTTTTGCCATGGTGCTCACTTGATCAAGGAGTGCGAAGCAAACCCAAACCTAATGCTTCATAATGCAATGAGGAAGGTCATTTTAGATCAAACTGCCCAAAGGTAACCGCGGCCCAAGATGCTTTGTTGTAATGACTTTGGACACATGCTAAACAATGTCATTCATCAAGTACCTCAGATTCTGTTTTTGTTGGTAATGTTAATCAAGCGAATCAATCTCCATCACGATCTAATGCAACGCCACTCTCCAGATACGATGAAAATTATTCAGAACTTCTTGATCATTCCTTGAATCCATCACAGGGTCCTTCGTCACCAGAACTTGCAAAAAAAGGGCAAAAATAGAGAACATATTGTTGAAGCTCTTTTGGCTGCCAAATCCTCTTCAGCGTCTTCAATTTTAGAAACACGCAAAGATTTGGCTGATACTAGTAGCAATGGCAACGCTGTTGATACGACGCTGATCTACGGTTAGGCCAGATCCAAACTTCTAATCACTGCTTCACAAAGCTCTTCAAGCAACGATCAACTAAATCTAACACATCTCACGCTTTCAAATTCACTGAACAGTAATACTCAGAAGCAAAATTACACCCATCATCAAACAAAACGCAGTAAATCGAACGCCTAAGAAATATTCAAGATTCCAACAAATGAAATAAAGGAAAGAAATTTCACACCCAAAAGGATACTAACGATGTGTTAAACCCAGATAAGAGGGGTAGAAGATCTTCCCCTTCATATGACTGAATATTAACTGTCGCACCCATTTGCTTTTGCCATTCATCCATTCTTCTCTCATTATGTCAATAAAACTTTTAACTGGCAATGTTCGTGGTTTAAGAATAAAAATAAACGCTTAGCGCTTTTCCATTTTTTTAAAAAGACAAAAAAGCTGATATGTTTTTAATCCAAGAAGCTTATTGTACTAAGTCTGATTGTGAAGCATGGAGAAAGCACGTGGATTTGTGATATATTTTCTTTTCTCACACATGTACAAATCATATAAAGGTCTGATGATTTTATTAAAAATCTCTGATTACAAACTTTTAGATAAAGTGATTGATGAGCGTAAAATCGTTTCATTGTTTGAATATTTGTATTAATGAGTTCAAATTTTGTATCTGGAACTTTATGCTCCTAATAATTCGTTGGCTGAAAGAGTTAACTTTAGTCATGTTGACATGACCACAAAAGTTTTGGATTCCTACCAGCATTGGCCAGGGTAGGTCCTACTTGGTGGTGATTTTATGTCCCCTTAAAAATCCCTCTTGATAATATGGGTGGCAATTTAAATCTATGCTCCAGTGTAAGTAAATTAAAAGATCTTCTTACTCTCCTTGATCTGGAGGATATTTGGCGTAACAAACATCCTAACACCAATATGTAATACTTGGAGGCAAACTTCTCAACGATTATAATGGCAGACTGATTCATGGTCTTGTTCAATACCGGTCTTCTTATTGTGTAAATAATTTTGATATCATTCATTTGCCAAAATCTGGACCTGAATGTGGTAATTTGATATTCAGGTAGATAATAGACAAAAGGGCCAGGTTATTGGAAGATATAATAGTCTGCCAATGAGAAGGATTAGAATACTGGTGTTACCCAGGTCATAATTGATTGTACAACAATATTAATCATTTCTGCTCGTATGAAATGGGATCATTGCAAAAATAGATTCGTACTTTTTCCAGAAATTGGTCAAGAATAATGCATTTTAAATAAAAGAAATAATATGCATAATCTTGGAAAAGCGTATTCGCATTTAAGTCCAACTGGCAGATACTCCAATGATCGAAGATTCGTGATAATCTTCAAAAAACTTTACTGATTAATGAATTGCAATTGCATTATTAAAACTACAGGTGCAATAATTCGATCAAGATGTAACTGGTATGAAAATGGTGAAAAAAACTCAAATTCTTTCTTATCTCGAAAAATCAAACGGGGATCGCAAATGTATCCATTATTATAATACAGAAGATGGTCCGGAAATTACAGATGATACCGATGTATTAACAGGGGCAAGTACATATTATGAAAAGCTTTATGCTTGTAATATCCACAAACTGAAGTTCCGTATTAATTATAAATTCTTTTGTGATGATATCAATATTCCTCAACGTCCTCTGAAGAATCACGTCAACGTTGTGAAGGGATGTTTACGCTTGATGATGCAAAAAGGCGCTTGGCGCTCTAATGGGCTAATGATAAAACCAGGGCCTAGATGGACTTCCTGTTGAAACGTATAAAGCTTTGTGGACAGGTTGGAAAGATTGTTATCGATAGTTTAAATGAGGCCTATGAAAATCTTAACATCAATTAGCCACTGTGGGACAGTTCTCAAGGGCTGGGCTCCTTTTAAATAAGTTAAAAACTGATGGTATGTGATGGTGGTATGAATGATCGTAGAGATGAAATTGGCGACATTAAATGGAAGATCGATTGTACAAGAGCCAAACATTAGGTAATGGTGTATTTTCACATAAAACACCAGCCGGCAATATTCATGATAATGTGGGAACTCCACGAATTAGCAAAATTCGTAAGATCATTCAGCTTTTGGAGTCGGAGAGATATTACATACAATGGTAAAATTGTGATCATAAAATCGTTGCTTATTCCCAAATTTTAATTTCCTCTCATGTCTTTTTGATGCTCCAAAAAATGTATTGCCCAATTGAAACTTTATTATTAAGTTTTTATGGGGTAAGAGCGAAAAAGTTAAACTCAATACCGTGATTGGGACTAAGTTACAAGGTGGACTTGATATGGTCAATGTCCCTAGCCTCATCCACTCTTCAGGTAATTGGTTGAAACGTTACAAGGATCTCCCGCTACTGTGAATAATATTCCTTTGACTGTTTTCAAAATTTGGCTGTGAATGCGGCTTATTTGAAATTTAATTGCTCTGAAAAGATTTATTTCTAGCATTGGCATTGCATGTCCAGTCACGAGATGTTTTATTTAAATTGCCTTTCTGGCATGTATTGTGTAAAACAATGTAGAAAATCTGAATGATGTAAAAACCCTCATCGTGAAGTCATCTGAGAATAAAATCGTTGTATTTACTATCACATGGTAAACAGTTTGTCTTTTCCAACATTGGATTGATAGTGGTTTTGTGTATGTTAAAGATCTCTATCAGGCCAATGGCACTCTTTTAACAGCAAAACAAGAACAGAAACTTATCAGGAAGCATGCTTTTATCATGAATTTACACCGACTTGATGCATCAAGCCTTACCTAATCATGGCGTGAGATTGATATGCGTTGCAATCCTTTTGAGTCTTGATAACCCACCTATAATATCTCTCAACCATGAGACTACTATGCTAAGGGGGGGGGGGATGTACTCATTACTGTTAAGATGTAAAGGGGGAAAGGAATTGATCTCAAGAATATTCATCAACCGCGCCTCACATAATTTTTGGAATAGAAAATTTTCAAAACCGATCCCTTGTATTGGCCAGCAATAGGGCAAAACTTAATGTTCTTCTTCCGACCATGATGCACAGTGTTTTCACCACCATTGGCACATTCTCCATAATTGTGATTCCCACCAGAATTTTATTAACAAGATGGGTATGGTCCAATGATGAAAATATACCTTCTGTCAGGGTGATAAGGATGACTATGATGAGCAGTTCCTTGGGGGGGATTGTGATACTAACGTCATTAATATTTGGAAGGAGGTGGGAAAAAACTGGCTTGGGCTAAAATTGGCTGTTTATATAACTTTGAAATAACTGCTATTTTGTTTGGTTATGATTTGAAACATTCTACCCACAATATATCAATAAGCTGATTTTAAAATTGCCAGTTATCTATTTTAGATTTTAAGTACGGTAATCATTCTAACTTAATGTAACATTTTATACCGACTTGAGAACCCGTAAGATGCACTAGTTTTTAAGATTTAGATGTTATTTAATATTTTGATATATGACTGGATTTCTATCTGTTTGCTTTATGAAGATGTTTTGTTGTTTTTTTCTAAACGCCCTAGTTGGGTTTCGGTAAAGAAAAAAAAAAAATCTCACAAGATCTGGGTCATGTTTTGTTGGTTATTCTATATATTGCCTTGCCGCATTGAAATGAGTTTGGATGGTAATATTACTGTTTCTGCCATTGATTATGACTTTGTTTTAGTTTAATCTTGAAAAAAATGTTAAAAACCTGATATATAATTGGGCACGCTTTGCGGAACTCTGACAGAAGCCAACACAAGGTAATTACTTTTGTACGCACACTGTCCAAAAGTATTTCAACATGCAGAAAATAATATTTTTAATATCACACAAATGGGACTTTCAAATTATAGCAGGAGTTCTTGACTACATATAGGCTATTTGATGCTAAAATTCGTGTTTCGCAAATACGTATTATTCCGCAGAAAATATTGATTCAGTATCAATCATGTCTATGTTCCTTAAATTATTACTGATTAAAAAATCCTGGGAAACACAACTGGCAGATTTACTCCAGAAGGAATGCCAGCCACAGGAACTAGTCATGGTACTATATCCTGGTTTTACAATGACTCAAAGATTATAGTTTAACGGTGTTAACACCGATTACTTGTTCTTTGGTTGATATTTTGTATTGATCTATTATTACTACACAGCCATTTGCTTCGTTTTTACAACACCCCAGTTACGTGTCGTCCTTGGCACACAGCGCCCGCCATGTTGAATCACATCACAAGTAATTTGAGGCAACAGCGACCTTGGCACTCTTCACTGGCGCTCAGGGATTATCAACAGCATCATAAACGGATGAGAGTGGGAAGCTCCACGTACACACGTGTCAGATAGCGTTGATTCGGATTTTTGTACATTGTTGCGTGCGCGTACACTGGAGATTGCGCAAAATACTTGGCCTATCGTACATTTACTCCCCAAAATATTCCTAACTAAACTGTCTAGTTAGGTGACTAGTTTATAATATCGGTTTATTTTTGAAAAAAAATGAAAAAACGTGAAAAATACGATACATACAAGCATTTTTTACCTTATCAGCTGGCTCAATTCTCGATTGCTGCTGTCAAGTCATGCCACACGCCAGGCACTCAAAAACTAATGAGCTAAGGGGTCTTTTTTTGTGATGAACCCGTTTCTAACATCAGATCGACCACCTGATTCGTCGATTTCGCTATATCCAAGGTACAGCGAAACCGGTTTTTTCATTCCTTGTTCAAGCCAATCGCAGAGCCTTTAACACAGCGTTTGCCTGCTGGAGAGTCCCATGACGTAGCGCATTCTAAGAATAGCCGGCCAATTAGCGACGCGGATACGGAATAGGTGGCCCTGTGTCCCAGCAGTACAGATGCTATGGGAGCGTAAATGGTGTGTTTAGCAGTGGCAACACTATTTGACAACTGATAGAAGTGGGGACATGCGAGAGCTATTACCCGTGTACAAATAGAAAAAGCTATTTCGAGAATCTTGCCATAGAGGCCTACAAGATCATGATTTTATGTTATAGCGAACTCTATTCACAATTATCCTATAGCAATCTGTGTAAATCAAGTGGAATAACTAATCCAAATAAATTTCGTTTTAATGTTTTATTCTGCTTTTTTCATAGTTTTGGAGACTTTAACAGAGTCGTGGTTATCGTTACTCTCTCTCTCTCTCTCTGATAGGCCTAAAATATGCTTGGTGTAACCCTCTCTACCCTAATTCCGATTTTAAAATATTTTTGTTAACAGGGGTGTGATTCAGGATTTTTCCTGATTTCAGGATTACTAATAATTAATACATCATAAATTGCTCGCTATCATCGTGTGAACCTGTAACTTCGTTCCATTCTTTGGCTCTGGCGATGGAAACTTTTATTTCTGTGTTTGCCTCGTGTTTGTACACAGCAATTACAATATCAATATAATTACAATAAATATTATTCTTAATAAAGAATTGGTCTAGATTGAATAGATTGAAAATAGGAGTCAATTTATTCGTTTCACTTTATGATCCTTGCCTTGTTCACTACAAAAGAGGTCAGAATAATCAATACATCGAAAACAAAACGTAACAATAAAATGAAATCTTTAATAAGCGTATTTATAAAGATAATTTCATTTCCTTATATTCAATTCGTAATTTCTGTGTACTATCACGACGTCTCGTGGACACTAAGGGCAGAAATATCCTTTAAACAGAAACAAATGAGTCTTGTGCACAAATGATCTGAATTTTATATAATAAAACTGGTTTATTGCATTTTTATCAAATTGATTGGTTCAAGAATTTGGTGTGTCCAAAACAAATTACAATGGCAATAATAACAATCATCAAATACATTCCAAGTTTCCTTTATGAATACTAAATACTTATTCTATTAACACTTTGTGCCCAAGGAGGGGGTTCCATGGGACCCAACATTTGATTTATTTGCGATTTATTGGTTACACAATGAACATTTTCAGGGATTTTTTTGCTATTTGTCTGATTTATGAATACGATTCTCCTGACATCAAAAAAATGGATCTGGATTTGGTGAATTTTCAACATAATGGGCCTTGGAACATGGTATCTTAAAAGGATATGTTTAATTGGAATGAAAACAAAAGTAAATTACGACAAATAAGGCAGAACTTCAATCTGAACTACAGTGAAGTTGATTGTATTTAGTGGGGGCAATCAGAGGTCAAAGGTCAAATTCAGATTTTCATAATTATTGTTTTTTATTCCTTAGCAACAAGCATGTTCTCAGGGTATGAGAACAAAGCCTTTAGTTCAATTTGAAGCTTATCTAAAGGGAAAGTTTCAGTGAAAATTTGAAGGTGGTACCTATTATACCTTTTGAGAAATCATGTTCCAAGCACTGGTATCTCGCCAAAATCGCCATTTTGAGATATCGACCTTTAAGGTTTGGTCCGTTAAAAATGTCTAATTAATTAACAATAATTAATTAGCCAATTAAGTTTCTTAAAGTCAGATTATCATAAAATTAAGATTACACTTTGGTTAAAAGTAATTAGCATATTAAATACAATAAATAAAAGGATTATTACAGAAATCATATTATAATGCTAAAATATTACCCCAAAATATCAATACAAAAGAATTAAAAATAAAGGAAATACATAAGATATTCATCACTTTGTCACCGACCTTGACGAACAAAAATAATCACAACTTTGCGAAGGAATGTCCGATTCTTACCAAATTTGAAGCAAAAGAAAGGCACATTCAAAGCTCAATATTTAAATAAAATATAAATTTTGGCCTTAGATTCCACCTTAAGAAAGGCTAGATATTCAAAATTGAAGATGAATTCCCGAAATCCATCCAAAGATAACTCAAAATAACACAATTCAATATGCGAAAAACATGGATTACAAGCCGTGAGAACATCACGTTTGTAATGTAAGCGATCAAAACAATATACATTTGAGAAAAAGACTAAAATATGATTCACGAAAATATATCTTTACCGATCTTCTTGCGATTGAAATATATTATCTTGGGACAGCGTGTAAGAAACCATGACAACATCATTGATTGTAGATAGTGAAATATGTCACATTTTGAAACGTGTACTGAGGCAAAATGACATATCTTTTTAGAATACTCTCTTATTCTAGATTGGTTAAATTTGACACAAAAATTGTCAAATTTGACACGGAAAATCAGTTCGCCGGGAAACCACAAATTATTGGTCAAAACGACACGGAAAATGTGTCAAATGAAATGACACAGAAAAGTTTTAGAAATCACTCAAAATCCGAATCAAAATAAAAAAATTTGTGTTAAAAAAGAATCGGAATAAACAACCATCAGTATCAAACTGAATAAATTCCGTGTCAAATTGAATAGATTTTTATGTCAAATTTTAACACATTTGGGAGGTTCAAAATCAATCGGGAAATTTGACACAAAAAAGAAAATATACACAATGCAAATTTGGGAAGTGGTATCATTTTTATTCATGAACTAGTGAATGCAAAACAGTGAATGGAACACAGTATATGTATTGTGCATAAAAACATGAGAATGCAGCTGCATTGCTTGCACTAAACAAGTGCCATAAGTTTTTCCTGTCAAACATAGAATCCGTGGTGTTCGCGATCTTAGATCACATGATCAATTATACAGTCTGGTGGCCAATCACGATCGCAAGATTTGCGATTAATTAAACAGTGGACAACCAATCACATCGCTTGCGATTTGATTGATTCGGAAAGGTTGTTAAAGATTTCTGCATTTATTTTCCGATTCGAAAAGAAGTTTCAACACTTTTCCCCTCATAACGACCAATAAATTGGTCACTCTGACACACACAAGTGTCAAAATTAAACGCCCGGGAAATTTGACAAATTCAATAAGATGTAATTCTTAGCATTTACGGTATCGCGGGTATCAAGAATATGCAACGCTGTCAAACTGACAGTTTTGGCATCATGCATGGGAAAATCAAATATGTAAAAGAATATGTAAAGATGCCTATTACTCCAAACTCAATTACTCCAATATAATTCAAATATTAAAGAAGGTAAAGACTGTTATTTCTATTATCATGATAGGAAGAAATTTAGAAAGCCAAATTAGCTGGCAAAGAAAGCTTTTCACGCCATTGACACAATGGCAAGCATTATTACAGTCATCTGAAAAAAGAGTGATCGACACCCCGGTTTTTCATCAGGTCGAAAAGAAAACCGGTGTGAAAGCGATTATTGGTCGGCGTGAAGAGTGAAATGAATCGATTGCCCTATTGCTTCAACCGTTCACCGGACTATGAGTACGCCGGACATAATACCTCTACACGGTAGTCATGTGAAAGTAATCATAGCCGGCAGGTGTCATCGTTCCGGGCTCCATAGAGGATAACGGAATAAACAGGAAAAGGTGAAACTAAGTTGCGTGAACAGTCCTCGCCCTATGTCACCATTGTTCCCGGACTGTGCAGCCCGGAGGGCTATATCTCATGCCACACGGGTTTGTCGTGATACTCCAGATTTCCTCCAATTAGATTTCATTCTCCTTCCCCCAACTTCCCCCCCCCCCCTTGTACCATATGCAATACCTATACGCACACACAAACTCAGGGTTGCCCTAAAGATACATGCGATGGTTATATGCAAATCGCATTCACAGGGGCATTGTTCAACATATGGTTCAAAAATGCACTAACTTACCTGAACTATTACACCTTGCACTGGGTGTTCTTGTTTCAGTCAAAATTGATTGGGTTGATTTATCTTCAAGTTATATTATTTAACTATTTATGGAGCGTCCAGTATGTTTTGTGGCAGTTCATTCGAATGTAGTGTAGTAGCCAGGAAAAAGCTGGTCTCTTAAATCTTAGATTAGCTTGTTTGTCTTTAATAACGTAAGGGGATGAGTACGCTTAAAGAGAAACGGGACATTCCCACAGAAATCTTATAGCGCCGAATGCGCTAGAAGGGAGACTCAGACTCTCCGGGCATTTGATGTACGCAGCAAAGCCAAATAATTTGTTTTGTGTTTCGGAACTCGCACTGCGCAACTGGGTAAGCAAGTACGCGCCCCTTACGCCAACAAGTACGCTAAAAACTTCAAGGAAAGCGTTTAAGAAGCGTAAAATGTGGGGCGCGGTCGGGAACAATTAAAATATTCGCCAGCATGCTGATAATGAATGTGGTTTAGTCCATACGATAGGATATAACTAAATAGTAAGTTGTTTATTGACCAAAATAATCCATATGCCGTTAATTGCTATATTAAAATAATGAATTTTGCTTTTATAATCTTGTGGGATGGGTGAGCCCCGGGGTGATGGGGAACTGATACGGGAATTACGTTGTAAATAGCTTACATAGTTCAGCTGCTATTTTAAATCGAAACTTTATTTTTTTCAAGTTAGAGGGGAAAATTCAAGTCCCAAAACGATCGAAAAAAAAATACAACTGATATCTGTCGTTGAGGTGAGTAAAGAAACCACTCCTTGATTGGTTGATTTTCAAAATCTCATTGAATTGTTTTTTGTAAAGAGTCCATCCAAACCAAATACGCGATCATAACCGTATGAGACAGATTCGATTCTATCAAAAAGAATTTGTTTATTACTTTATACGGACAGAAATTACGACAACTGGCCGACATGACACTGTGATACTAACATTTTTGCTCATAACAAGCAAGCACCAAAACGTAACTTCGGGATGACTTTGAGGGACATGCAAGTATTCTGATGAACCATGAAAAAATTAAGGTCCAGAATCACATTGCAAACACCTTAAACTTTGTTTCTCTTTCTTTCACTTCTAATTTTCTTTCCTTTTTTCCTTTCATTTCCTCTCCTTTTCAGGCTTTTCCTTTCTGTTTTTCTTTCTTCTTTTTTTTTTCCTTGTTCTTTCCCCTCTTTTTAAACGCCCCCGTTGAGACCGAACCCTGTTATACCATGTAATACAATTCCCCTTTCTATATGTATTTGAATATATTAAACTTCTTTGACGAGGGTTTCTCGACGAAACGAAACAGGATCAGTGCACCCATTGAATTTACATAAGGAAAACTGAGAACAGAGATGAATCTTATTATCCATAACAATTATTTTCGTGACAATTTTATACTTAACACGCTTGTAAACCCCTTATTTGCATTTAATGATTTTCATTAATACCCCGCTACACCTAAGAGTATAATTCCGATCTGAATGAGTTTAATTTTACCCAGCTTTAAAGGAGAAATCCTTTTTAAAATGAGTCCTTTTTTGTGCAAAATATTAAACGCCCGGAAAGTAATACCATCTCTATCATGTTCCATATTATGCCCCATTATACTACTCCAAACATGGATTAAAATACAATCTAACAAATACCGGAAAAATTCACGACTGAGAAACAATGATATTTTTCGGTCGGTTGCCTCATTTATGATTTGCCGGGTTTTGTATATATAATAACCGCGGGAGCTAAATCGTCTGATTTTAAAATGAAAAACGACGCCCGATACATGTTACAATTTAACAGTGTTTGAGTGTTTACATGTATAAAATTAATAAAAAGGTTGAAATGTTGGATCTCCAAATGAAATAGAACTTGCTTTCTCAAGTGACGGACGATTGAAGTTGTAAAAAACGGCTATTTTGACGTGATTTTTCCACTGTTCATTGCGACTGCTAGTAGCCTAACAGATGCAACAAATTTTTCACTATGTCCCGTTATCAACATTGTAGGGCCTATTAGTCCGGTCTAAAAATGAGCTAGGTCTCACCTGGAGGAAATTTTATCTCATATGGTTTTTCTAGATCAGAATTTTTATGAGGAATAATATATGTTAGGTAAAAGGCCGAATCCTGAACGCAATCCTCAATTAGGGGGGGTTATTTCCTTTCCGGGGGGGGTCAAAAAATTACGAAAACATATATATGGGACATATGAAGACAAATAATATATTCTGTCTTACCGTGTAATTACCTCCGATTAAGCTTAGTCAGTAATTTTAAGTATAATGTACTTGATGTAGTAATTATTATGAGGTGTAAATATGTTGTAGGGGGTGGTCACTAAAAGACCCCCTTATTAAGAATACAGTACAATTGCTTAAAATTAACAAAAATATGTTTAATCCAGAACCGTATTTTCAGGAGATTAGTCTGGTGATATGCAAATGCATATTTTTGGTGGGCAAAGGCCATGGGGGTGGGGGGTGCACTTCAATTTGGACTTATAATGGTGCCTAAAAAACCAGATGGTACGAAATAGCTTTCAGTGGTGGAAGGAAATTTTATCTCATGTGGTTTTCTGATCAAATTTTGAGGAATAAGAATATGTTAGGTCAAAAAGTCTGATTCCCTTAACGCACCCCAAAATAGGGGGTATTTCCGGGGGGGGATCCTACATGTAATTGTACATATGAAGAACAATAAATAACTGACGCGTCATTGACCACAATAATTTAGCCTATTCAGGTTTTTCAGTATAATGTAACTTGATGTAGTCATTATACAAGGGCAAGTATAAGTTGTAGGGGGTCACAAATCCCCCCCCCCCCAATATTAAGAAAATCCTCCCTTAAAATCTTGAAAAAAAAACCTACCTAGTTAAACAGTGAATTTGTTTTTTTTTTTAAGAATTTGGAATATTGGTTTATTTAACATTTTACTTTGCATTAAAGGTATTTAGGGTAAAATACAGTATTTTGGGTTTGGCAACCCATGGATGGGGCACTTGAATATAAATTTGTCTTATTATGTGCCTACAAGGTGGTATGAAAATAGCTTTCATAGATAAAAGTGGTCCAGGAAGCTTTATTTTGATATTGTGAGAGAAAAGGGTCCATTGGTTGGACATTGAGCATGATGGGCGGGGGGGGGGGGTTAATTGTGTCCAGTTTGATTTCAAAATGGGGTTAAAAAAAGAAAAAACCTAAAAAATTAAAAACAAAATTGGTCATTTTTATATGAAAGCGCGTTGACCTTAATTTGATAAGCGCTGTATCAAATGTTTGTATTTTAAAAGGGACCACTAAACCCCTTTACCTCCTGAACCAGACTCTATATATCCCCAATGTAAATTAAATTAGTTTTGATCTATCACCTGTTAATACTTTTTGTCCATGATTTAAAATTACATAAAAAACCAACAGCAGTTAGATGTGTATTTAAAGTAATTTTCCGATGTATTTTCACTAGGGGTGTGCATTTTTCAATTATACCCCCCAGCTTATAATTGCACTGTCATATCATTACTATATCAAGCCATTTATACTTAAAAGGACATAAGGGCATGAAAAAAATGACATAATGACAAGGACCCTTACTGAATCACTTCCAAGAGTGAAAACAATTTTGGATGTTTACATTCTGTCACAAACAAGAAGAATTTGCCAAAAAATGCCACCTCTCCCCCGACTCTTCCTGTTTGTACTGTTTTTACAGAATGTAAACATCCAAATTGTTTTCAACTCATGAAGTGAGTCAGTAAGGTGTCCTTTCATTGTGTCATTTTTGGTTCATGCATTATGTCCCTTCAATCATAACGAATTCGTAGGTTACTACGGTTTTGATTGATTTTGTCACCGCTTGTCATGTATTTAAGATTATTTCTTACCCACCCCCCGATCCACACACACACACACAACACACACAGTGTTTTGTTATCATGAAGCAGCAGGGTTTGCAAACAACAAATAACTAGACAATTTTCAATTGTTTTTTAGTTAAATAATAAAAAAAGAAAAATTAAAAATTTTGTAATATAATTGAGGTGGACCAGCAGTATTCTATCCTGGTTGTGGTGGGGGTGCTCCCATATCTTGTGGATATCAACTGCCTGTCCCTTGACCCCCTTTTGACATCAACCTGGCACCCAATGACCCATTCACTTCAATCTACAACCAATGACGACCCTTTTTTTTCATAAGTATCAATAGAAAGCTTCAATTACCCCTTCTCGTACCATCTGGTAGGCCACTAGACCGTCGCAGATTGAAGTCCCCCCCCCATGGTTTGCAACCCAAATAATGCCTTTTGTTAAAAGCATTTTACAATCATTCTTACTAAGGGGGTTATTTAGTGACCCCTACCAAGAAAAAAAAAAAAAAAAAAAACAACTTATACTCTCGTATCATTACTACTCAAGTACATTATACTTAAATACCTAAAAAGCTTAATCTTTAGGTCTTACAACCGGTCAGGATATCTTATTTGTCTTCATATGTAATAAAAGATAGTATTTTTTTTTCGTTATTTTGTGACCCCCCCGAAAATAACACACCAATATAGGGATGCGTTCAGTATTCATGCTTTTTACCTAACGTAATTATATTCTTATTCCTCAAAAATTCTGATCTATAAAAAAAACACATGAGATAAACGTTCCTTCCCAACTGAAAGCTATTTTTCGTACCATCTGGTATAGGCACTGTAATTCGGGCATATTGAAGCGGCCTCCCCCCCCCCATGGTTTGCCACCCCAAAATACCGCCTTTTGCTACCATCACCAGATACCCTTCTATTAGCCCTGAAACTACTGTTTCTGGATTGAACAATTCTTCCTAATCATGGTATTTTTTGTATATTTTAGCAATTTCATGGTATTTTCTTAATACGGGGGTCATTTAGTGACCCCACTACAACTTATGGACCCTCGTATCATTTTGTTACTACATCAAGTACATTATACTTAAATACCTGAATAACCTTAATTATAAGGTCATTACTCGTCGGATATCTTATTAGTCTTCATATGTACCATAATATATGAGTTTTCTTATTTTTTTACCCCCCGGAAATAACCCCCCTATATTTAGGAGCGTGCAGGATTCGCCTTTTTCCTAACATTTCATTATTCCTCATAAAATTCTGATCTAGAAAACCACAGGATATAAATTTTCCTTCCAGGTGATACCTTGCTCATTTTTAGCCCCGGACTATAGACTATAACGGAATAACGCGTGTATTCCAATGGGTGATCCTGTTTTTCGTTTCGCGAATAATCTGACGACGAGATCTATCCTGCGAAGAGGTGACGGTCACACTATAGTAAATTTGGATGATGATGAAACTTAATGACAGAATAGTGTTGATTTCTATACCAACAAATAAAAACAATTTACCGTCATCCAAGCATAAATACGTATAACAGTAATAAGTCTTAAACTCCGTCCTAAAATAAAGTAACAAAACATCCATTTATCGCATATTTTATTGCACCCTGAAAATCCATGCATCGAGTACTGAGTAGCGCGTACAACCTGCGTGGCTTTACACGGCCTGAGCGCAGAGTCCGGTTTTTGCTTTGACGCGCTCATCTCATGCATACTTTCAGTGTGTACTTTTTGGTACACCCTGAATATTCATGTCGGTTTACACTGCCTGAATAGCATCGCGTCGCATTCTGCGTCATGGAACAAATAGGTGCGTTTGGCATCGCAAATTTAAGCGAGTTTCCTACTAGCTTCGCTTATATATCTGTATCTATGGACTTTCCAGAGAGAAGCGCCCTCAATTGTTTTTGAATCCAGGGTTGTTCTTACCATATTTAGATCTCAACCTGAAGTGATAAGCGAATACGCCGTCCTTTATGTATCACATAAGGATTTAGTAGTTTCTGTCGTGCACGACAGGAAATTCACAGCACGGTTTCCTATAGTGACGACTCGGATACAGGCCAGTTTCAAAACAAGGTTTGCGGTTTCTTTCGTGCTTGTTTGTCCAATAAACCTTCGAAACGTTCTCGGTACGTGGTCCAACCGACAAGTGCAATTTGAATCCCTTAAAAAATCCAAAATCTCCTGTCCTTAAGAAGTTGCCGTTGAGGTTTACTAAGATGGTTTCGCAAGTTAATTCACAGATTATGTGAAATCGTGTCATCATACCAGACGATGATTTTTACTGCCGGGTATCTAAGTTGGGGGGGGGTTCCAGTTGAGGGAATGTTAGCATTGAAGCTACCACTAGAATCTCTAGAATAGTCATTTGAGACACATTCTAGGCGGCTTTCTTTGAAATCATGCGATTGGACTGTCCCTTTTTAAGTAATTGGTGACCAGGCAGCAGAACCAATTCTAGCTGTGATTGAACAAGGAACAGGTATAGTCTTGACTAATATCCCTAACAAGTCTACATTGTTTGCGTTACCCAATACCCTTTTGGAGCTATTAGTGCTGTTGTTAATGTGTTTCTTGCCTACGCTGAAGGTTGTCACAAATTTAATAACCTAAGGTCTGGATCTGTATTTGTGGTGTGTTCAATATGTTGCCACACAGCTTATATTGGAGTAATAATAGGGGGGTTGTTTTATAGTAACAGTGCAATGGTATTACCATTTGTCAGTATTGACTTTCATTGCAAGTCCATGTCCCCATTTGTGCGAGGGCATCAAGTCTTGTTGAAAAATGGGCTGTCATTCGGGTTATTTCTTTCTCTGTAGATGAGAGCATCATCCGCAAACAGACGGGTTTTAGTATTTTTCAGAGACACATTCCGGCATGTTATATGATGTAAATTAGAAAACCAGGGTCCAATAACTTACCCCTGAGGCACACTGAGTGACATCAGCTTGTTTGAAGAACTTCCCATCTAAGATGACACCTGTTTGCCGTGAAGTGAGAAGTTTTTAATCCCCCTGGATTCTTCCATGAATATCATAATGCTTCAACTTCTTAAGTAATCGAGTATGTGGAACATCGGTCAAAGCCCTTGGAAAAGTCAAGGAGGACGGCATCAACCTGTTTTTCTTTTCAAGGGACAGCTAAATCATTTGTAATAAGGATAAGCTTGTTTGTCGCACCCTCTTCTTTTCCGGAAGCCGTGTTTGAGAATCATTTAATAATGGTAACGGTCGAAGTGGGTCATAATGTGGCTTGTCAAGATCTGCTCATAATTTTTGGCAGTCAGATAGAATGTTAGAGCAATTGGCCTGTAGTTGCTGGGGAACCATTACCCCTTTTGATATAGGTGCTATATGAGACATAATCGCAACTGATGGGTAATTCCCCTTATTGAAGGCTTTGGTAAAGATTTTAGTTCGAATGGAGCAATCTCAGGAGCACATTCGTTAGGATCCTAGCTGGTATTTTATCCCGGTTGGGTTCAAGAGCTTCAAGTGCTTCTCCTAACTCCTCTTCTTTTATCTCAAGTCGAAATTTCAAGGGTTTTGTCGGTCAAGTCGGGTATATGGTTTAAGAAGTCCTCCTGTGTTATACGATTTAAAGTATTGTTTAAAATGTCGACTTTCTCTTGACTATCATTTGTTGGTATATTGTGGAAATTTACAGGTGGATGCCCCTTAGCGACCGTTTAGATTTGACCATTTTCCAAATTTTTTGTGTATCTTTGATGGAGATTTTATTCATGTTAGTGTTATTGTAGTCTGTCTGGGCATGCCTAAGTTATTTTTTTGTGTGGACGATATTTTTAAGATCATTTTGTCATGGTCCAGGTTCTTATATACGTTGTTTATTGTACAACTTTGAAGTTTCCTTTTCTACGATTCACCTGACATTGTACCATGTACATAATGTCTACTGACATAAGTTTAGTAGGATATAAGTATCCATGAGTGATGTCGATTTGAGTAAATTTTCCCCAATATCTGAACAGTATGATTTGTCCTTCCCAAGGTCATAAATCGCTAAATATTGTTAACTCGATTCTCGGATTTTAGAGCCAACATATCAATCACCCCTTTTGAGTATTGATAGATCTTACGTTTTTGCGGACGAATATAAGTAGATTTCAGTTCGTTATAAATACACACTATATCATGAGGCACTAAATCCAAGCACACACTTCCTTGAAGAAGAACTTCAATGAAGAAGAAACCTGAAATGAAGCAAATATTTAAGGCAAGGCATTGTGGACTGACAAATTGATAATTACTTTTATGATCGAAGGAATTTCCTGGTCAATGCGCGAGACTACCCTTTTTTGCACAGTCGAGTGATTTTTCTTATGTTGATTTTTGTTTTTTTTTTTCTTGTCAACGTTACCTTCAATTAAAAAGAAAAAAATAAAAAAGTAAAATTACAAATAAAACCAGCACCCAGAACGGTGACAGGAGCTTTTTGCAGCCCATGACATGAGTGTTAAAAGATCAGCACATGGGTTTTTCTGGGAGGCTACCGATTGGTTGAAGTAGTTTAGGGATGTTCCATTGGGATGTCCATGATTTGGGTCTTGATGTCTACGTGGTTTTGTAATTTTGGCGGTTCTTGGTGTTTTCTGGTTCCATTTCTTGGTGGTTTCCTTTGTGTCTAATGGTTCCAGTTTCTTTGGTGGTTCCCGTGTATACTGATGCCATTCTTAGTGGTTCCTGGTGTCCTACTATTCCATTTCTTTGGCGCTTCTGGTGTCCTACTGTGGTTCCATTTCCCTAGTGGTTTCTGGTGGGTGAGATCATGTAATTACAATTTCGATGAATTTTTTTGTTTTTTAACCTCTGTGATGTCACTATCGAGTCATATTCACACGGGCGACAACATTATTTTAAATAGAACAACGAGGCGCAGCCAGTTGTCTTACGCTTTTTCCATAAAATGTGGCTCATTTTTTAGCATAATAACGCGATAGTGTGGCCGATTTGAATTTTTCTACACCAAACTAGGCGCAACTTGATAATTAGTGTACTTTGTAAGATAACAATTGCACGTTAATTTTGCTCAGATGTCCTTTGTGCTTCCTGACCGATGAACCGTTTTTGTCCTTTGTTAAGATGCTTCTTGAAATTTAGCCTGCTAAATCCTTAAATATAATGTTCAGAGGTCTTTGATTAATTAAAAAGCTGCTATCTATTTTACGAAGTGACCGCTGACCGTAACTTTTGCCAAGAGATGACGTCTTAACAAAAACTTCAAAGTTGCAATTGAAAAATAGTGTGTAACGGATACTTCAAGTTGGCCATATCCTTCCCATATATCCCCCTGATCGTTCCCAATCAGGGGAAAGGGGGCTCCACAAACGGCTTACTCTGCAGGATTTTTCTTCATAATTTCCCGATTTTACCACTCTCTTCCCCTTTGCCCCCTCTTGGCTACGCCCCTGTACTCAACTCCAATCAGTTTATAGGTCATCATTTGGCAAAGCACTAGCAGTATGTATCATAAAACGACATATCCAAAATCCCTAAACAATTCGGTTGAAGGGGGAAGGTTTATTCGGGGGGGGGGTCAATATTGAAATATGTTCTGTTGTGTTAAAATGTATACCATGCTTTGGTAGCTTACATTACAATAAATATCCAAGATCACACTAGGGTAAAATTTTAGAATGCCCCTATTTTATTCAAAGGATTCCAATTCTCTGTACCTTATTGTATGTTAACCAGAAATATGTTTTGTTGCAATGTATGACACCTTGGATCTAGTGAAATTCCATGGTCCGCCGCTTGATAGCCTCGTGCCCATTGACCCCAGATTTTACCGGAAGTGGTCAGGATTTTGGTAGCAGAAAAACTTACTATTTTGCTCATTTACCCTGTTGAAATCTTAAGGCTAAAGGATGTTGCTTTGGAGTTCATGAACGAAAACTTATTGCTCGACCAATATTAATATTACCAGTACTGGGGATTAGAAAATCACGTTTTAGCTTCCACTTCAAAAGGGTTGGAATATCGGCGAGAACTTTACTACAGATCAAGATGAAAAATTATTAGACTTAAATCTGGTCACCACGGCCCCTTTAATGGGCTAAATATGAGAAGGATATCATAATTTGTGTCCTGTACAAAGGGACATTCCGAAGTGCCATAGGTGGAGCCAATAAACACTTCCTGTTCTGGTTTGATCAGACAAAAGAATTTGTGAATTAAGTTCATGGAAATCAAAGCGTTCTGAACTTATCCCAGGATGACTTGAACCATTGCAAGCTTGAAGTTTATTAAAACTATAAAAGGTAAAATATGGGCAATTTACCTTATTTTATCTTCGAATCCTTAACGACATAATGAATACATCGTGTATGTTTTAGCACAATCCAGAAACATTTTCAAATATTGACCCCTGCAAAAACCGCCCTTTTCAAACACTCGATAAAAAAATTCCAAAAGACAAGTTGGAGGATTTCAATCACAATCACACACGCCTACCCGACTACACACTCGCACACACACCCATCCCCACACCTACCAACACCCCCACCCTTGCACAATTCAACCACCCCCCCCACACACAACACACACATTGACCTTTAATTGCCTGCTTGTTCGAATTAAGCACCACTCGAAATAATTAATTGGGATGTAGTTAAATATTAAATAATTTTTTGGAATTTTCATTCTTTTAAAGATAATTTTTGTTTTCATATTTAACATACGATTAGGTGAGCATTTGTTTTTTTAGTTTAGTATATTGACACAAACTTGAACTCCATATGTCAATTCTGTTACAGGGTAACTGTTTTCATTAACATTGGCTTCACATGTACGGAACAACAGTAAAAATGTTTACTTTCGTAAATGTAATAAACATAGGCGACAAAATGTAGAGACTAGAACAGGTGGCAATGCGTGTCACATACATGTATATCAGTTGAAGTCGGCCGTAACCAGATGTGTTAGGGGAGGGGAGATTGTTTTTTTAAAAAAAAGGGGAGGGGGGCCTTTTTTTACTTCATATTCCTTTTTTCTACAAAAAAAGCATTACAAATCCTCATTTTGGCATTTTTAGTCTTTTTAGGGGTTTGGGGCTTTTGGAATAGGGGTGATTGGAGTAGGGCCCCTGCAGTGAAGTGCCTTTTTTCTACTTTTTACTTAAGGGTTATATGTGAATTTACTCTCTAAATGAAAGAGTGAATATTTATCTAAAAGAGTGAATGCACTTTTTCGGAGTTCATTGGAGTAGTGATCATTGTTGGCTATCTAAGACGAGCGAACTTTCACTATTTGCATTTGGGGATATTTATTGAAGACACTATTAGGGATCTACCCGAAAGAGTCAAAATATTTGAAATTTGCATGAGTAGCCTTAAAAGTGAAAGTTATTTTTTCCAACTGAAAAATTGACAGAAAAAGCACAAACAGGCAGTATCAAAGATATGAATTCCAGTCAATACGCATTATAGTAAGTCCCCTACGGATAGTAATAATAAAATATCCGATTTGTACTTATTAGGCTCTGCTTTATAGGGTATGTCGGGTAAAGGGTACCTTAGATGATGGACCTATGGGACGTATACTTGTTGAAATTCAGGACGCCCTCGTTTTCTGGCAGGCAAAATATTACAGTCGTTTCTGTGACAGACACATAACATTGGTTAAAAATGACTTGCAGAACTTTCTCTGGATCTAAATTGGTCACAAAATGCAGCTGGTAGCATTAAGCTTATTCATGCTTGAAAGAAAGTTAGGTATTATTTAATTCGAAAACAAAAGTTACAGCAAAAAAACAGGAATTTCCCATTGGCTAAAGCCCTATGCCTTTTGCCTGAAAGTTTCTCTCATTACACCAACAGGGGGCGCGCCATAAAACATAAACAAATGTCACCATCATCTATACTGTTCAGGAATTTGCAAAAAAGAATTTTTCGATTGTTTATTTGCGATTTTCTGATTTAGCAAATCACAGATAGTGGCTTAACAATAACCGGGCTGTTCTGGGTTATAACACGATAAAATATTGTTTGTTTAATTCCTTCATCTATCACATTTGCAGTTGTCGCTATTCAGTTTAGGTTTTCCTGGTCTCTTTTACCAGATAACGAGTTATCTAGCCTTATGGTGGTTGAAGAACATTTTACTCCTCTCCTAACTAAACACTTGAAAGAAAATGTCTTGATACGGCTTTTCCTGATCTCCCTATTTCAAAAATCCAAACACAAAGGATGATAGCAATATGGTTGTTATACATTTACGATGTGCACAAAACAAGTAGGAAAGATTGTCTATTGATATATGGCTCGCTGATTAATATCACCCGAGTATGGTATCCAACAAAAGAACCACAGGAATAGAAGGGACTATGAAGAAGAGATACAGAGCAGTTTTGGTTTCACGGTTTCCATCTATAGTTTGTTCGGCGACTGTAGCAACTGAATGCATACTGCTGCTATTACTCTCCTCGCTGGTAGCAGAGTTCGGTGTGCGAGCGTCTACATCGTTTTCTGCTATAGCACGAGTGTGTCTCCTGACGATGAAGAAAATAGGTATATAAGTTAAGATCATTATTACCAGTGGAATGAAGCCATTAGCGAAGACAAACCAACGCCACAGATCGAAGGCGATGACGGTACTGAAATGGCAGTCGTCAATGTGGTCTTTGTTTGAAAGTGGAGTTGCACCTGTAATGACACCCAAGCTTATGCTGTATATGGCGATTGCAGTTGAAGCAACCTTGACGCGATTCTCGCTAATAATAGTGCCCGCTTGAAGTGGTCTACTTATGATTATGTACCTTTCCACTGTTATAGCCAGAAGATACAGACAATTGGCACAATTTATACAGAGGAGAACGCAGAGAAACCCCACGCAGTATGGGTTGTTATCCACAATACCAATGTCAACTAAGCAAATGATAGGATACATTATGCCATGTTAGGTCTCACTAGTAAACAGATTATGAAGTAATAGTTTGTCGTTCGTAGATGAGGTTCTCTGAGAATCACAACAAGAAGAGTGAAATTGCCAAATAAAGCTACGGCACTAAGGAGTGATGTAAAAGCAATGGCAAGGATAAAACCAGTTTCATGAAGAAGGAAGGTGTCATTCTTGGTTTCAAGAGGAATCGTCATTTTTCCGCATTTACTTGTTCAACCCTGGGTGGTACAGAAACAGTGGGATTGATCTTTGCTATATGTAGTAAAGGAGTGCGTAATATCTTCCATGAGAATGATGTAAGTCGCCATTCTTGGTTTCAAGAGGAATCGTCATTTTTCCGCATTTACTCTTTCAATCCTGAGTGGTACAGAAACAAAAGAAACACCAAATTGCGACATCTTTATTAGTGGCATAATCCAGGTCCATGAATCCACCTCGTGCAAGTTAATATGAGTTCTGTATATTGCACATATTACTATCGCTATAAAAAGAAATGAAAACCAACCGGATAAGGAAAGGAAGCAATGCTGGATCATTTTGCAGATATAAACAAACCTCCTAGTTATCACTCACAAGAACTCATCTACTTTGCAATTAGAGGATAACAGAAGGTAATTGATCAAAGCCATCCAAATACTCGTACCCAAGTCATTTTTCATTCCCTTCAGTAGATTCCACTTTAAGGTACAATGCGCTACATCCAATAGACCAGCATTCCGCATGTTTAAAAAAAATCAAAATAGTTGTGTTGGTTTTGAACTTGCACACGAGCATAAAAAATATTAGGTACCTTGAGACTACACACGAGATGTACGTACTTGTATGCTAAACGTTAAAGTCTGCTGTTTGATGGATCCATGAACAAAAGAATTCTACGCATACGTACAGGCCTTCCGCATGGCATCTACATCTGAATACGCTTCAGTGCGTACAACGTGATACTTTCAAATAGAAGTGCATGACGGGACGATATAAACGGTCTACTAATATCACAGGCATCAGACACTATACAGGGTGGTAAAAATTCAACCAAGTTTAAAGTGTTTATTCGCCCGCTTTATGCAATCCCAGAGAATTTCTCTTTACCAAGTATTAGTGATTGGGGTGTTTAGCAATAATCCCGGAGAAAAATGTTAGGTGTAGCTTAATTAGATCTCAAGATATGACCCATTACAGATGGCATGTACAAAAATGGTTTGTCCATGGGAACTTCTTACCTTCAATATCTGTCTTCAAATGTCTTCTGCCCTTGGTTTCCAACACATGTGAATGCCCTGCCTTGCATGTGTTGCAAAACGCGTTGTATTAGGCACGTTAGGTGTGTTCTTCTGATTGCCAATTCAAATTGCTGATTTTTTACTGCCCTTAGATGGCCTTCGCTGCACCTTTTGAGTTCGAGAGTGACTCAAAGTCAAAATATCTGGCGGAGCAAGGTCTAGTGATCTCAGCGCCCATTCTATCGGATGACCAAGTCCAACTACTACATTGGGAAATGTTCTTGAAGCCGGTTATTACCATGAACTTGCGCTCCATCTTATTCAAACAAGAACCGAGCCCCGCGGAATAGGTAAATTGCACTATTGCCAAAATAACGCTGCAGCTTGGGATTTAGACGTCTGACTGACAATGATCAAGTAGGTGGCTCCATCCAAATTACCATCAATAACATACAGGTCTAATGATTCTATTATTTCCATTTGCTGCAATCAGAAGTAAAACTTTTCGACGGTCGCCAGGTGTATTATTGACGAATGCAGGCTGGGTTACCCATAGGAATATATTAATAGACGTTGGTGGTATTAGCCAGACTCTTTATCGTAAAGTGGCTACATCAACAATTACAACTTCCCTCCAGAAAAGTGAGGTCCAGTAAGTGACTAAGTGCAAAGGCCCACCCTGCCCTGCAGTCCACTGGGTTTTATGGCGCCGTGTATTCTGTAAGGGATGCGATGTTGATTGCATAGAATGCCGATTACTACATCAACGAACAATGCGCTAGTTAATATGCCAGCAATGTTCATATACTTTCTAGACAGATTCTTCGACAAAACCTAGAAAATTAAAACAAACTAACTTTCAAAAAGTGTGACATTTACATGTCTTCATTGATTGTGTTTCCAATCATACTTATCAGCAAAAGCTTTCACTGACAAGGCAGTCGTATATGCTATCTTGAGATCTAATTAAACCTCGTCTTTACCAAGGCGGGGGGGGGGTTGAAAACCCCTAGGGAATTCGCTCCGGTTGCCGCAAAATGCCAAAGACTTTCGTAACAAGTTTCTAGGTAATCGTTATCTCATCCTTTCCGGTACTTTTAGCGAAAAAATATGTGAAGGTAGACCTTCACCGGGGTTAGGTATGCCGTAAAAAGCGAGGGTGGGGGGGGGGGGGGGGGGGACTTGCCACCCAAGGATATTTTATGGTATTTTTGACAAGATTAAGCACAGTAGGCTCTAAACTCCAAGTTATGTAAAACTAGCCATTTGATCATTTAGAGCTGAAAACCGCTGAAAAAATCGATTATTCCTTACGTTTTTTGCGCAAAATTGGATTTCGCCTATTCCTGTGGAAAATGCCAATTTCCCGACTCGCCGGATTGATGACGTCATGTGACGACATACTAGGTTGTTGGTACTTATTTGGTATCAATGGAAGAGGAGGACAATAGCTTTCCACTGGTATTAAAAAATATAAGGATCGGGTGCTTTATAAACACATTATCGGAGGGTGGTAACCTCCCCCCTTGGTAAACCGTGTTACAAAAAGGCTTGGTAAGACGAGGGTAGATAGAACTAACTTTTTAATGCATTATTGTTTAAACACCTATCCCAACACTAGAAAATATTAACTTTCTGGAATTGCACGATGGCGAATGTAAACTAAACTTCACTTATGAATCACCCTGTATGTCACTCGCCTGTATTCACTGCATCGATCATTTGGTAATTCGAGGTACCTTATCCGTAGGCATAGATTGTCAATTCAGCTGGTCCAGCAACACGCTGTTTACTTTACAGTATCGAGCCCTTTTTAAAAATTCCACCCAGGCAGTAACTTTCTTCTACTGTTTTTATTTCTCTCTCGCTCTCTTGCTCTCTGTCTCGGATTGTGTATATTGTCTGGCGTATCCCTCTTATCTCTTCTCTTGCTTTTCTCTTTCTCTTACTTTTCTCTTTCTTTCCTCTTCTGATCACGCTTGCAAGGTAAGAGCTGCACCGCCGACGGATTAAGGGTAATGTTATTTTGGGCCAGAATGATCGCATTTGTCTCATTTAATGTATGCATTACCTATACTCATTCTTAGGCCACCTATAGTCATCGTAGTTATATTTGTTTCTACACTACTTTATAAGTACGCAAGGTGTTTTTATTTTTTATCCCCTAAAAATACATGGGAAACATTCAGGAGGATTGATAATCTGGAAAAAGCCAAGCTTAGTGCATGCCTTCGATTTCAATAACCATTTGTGACTTAAAAACAAAAATTGTGAAGAAACAGGAAGATGTTTCATATCCTTGGTTATGGAACCTGTAAACGATGCCTGGATAGACATTTTGTCCTTCATAAGCTACAAAGAGGCTACATGAGGCAGCCCTTTATGAAAAGTATTCAAATACCTTAGCTTATGCCGATGTAGTTCAATGAGCTTTTAAGACTTGAATTGAATAACAGTCTTCTCACCAAGCAGACTCTGGAAGACAACACAAAGGCCTCATCCTAATGATAAAGCATGGCACAGATTTATATCTTGAGCAGGTTACCTTTATGTTGTATTGTATGGTGTATGTAATCGGAGGTTATTTTCGGAATTCCATTTAGTGTTCACCCCTCCCCCCCAAAAAAAAAACAAAACAAAATCAGCGCAAAAATGAGGCCAATTGGGCTTTTGGAGAGGGTTCATATATGGAATTTCAATTACCCATTGAAGCCTGGTTATTATTTTACATTAAAAAGCGATTTAAAAAAAAAATATATAAAGTGGTATATTTGAAAACGGATTTGTGGTGAATTTCTAATTTGTGATTATGTCTGTTGTTACGTTTTAGATGATCTTTTACTTTAATACAAGCAGCTGGTTTGCGATCTTATACAACATTGTGATACGTTGCATTCTTCGACGAACCACTAATGACTTCCATTCAAGTTGTGAAAGAATATTTGTCATTGTACCCTCGGAAACTGTACAGAATCTAACAGCTTGTAAGACAAGCATATTCAAGCACTGGTTTCACCAATGTTGAGCAAACAGTTGTTTTAATTTCTTGAGGACATTCCCGTAGGTTTCTTCTAAGCTAATCAATGACACGTTGGGCTTTTTACAGGCCTCCTGAACGTGGTCTCTCCATATCAATGTGTTGTTTAATAGCACTCCCAAATATAGATGAGACTCCACAATCTTAAGAGCTTCACCAAAGTTGTAGCTGTGATGATGAGGCTTCTCATACAGCAGCTTCATACTAATGGTTATAGTGACACATTTCTTCTCGGTTGATTTTATGCAATCTGCTTGTAGACTTTCAGAGGGAATTTCACTTTTAACAGGTGCATATAAACGATAGTCGTCTGCGAAGAGTCGCACACTCGAAGTCGGACTCTTAACAATGTCGTTCATATAGTTAGAGAAATCCAACGGTCCAAAGACCGTCCCCTGTGGCATTCCAGATAAGACTGGTACTGGTTGTAGGCTGGTACTGGTTGTAACTAGAGGTACAATCTGCTTGTTAGGGCTTTCTCCAAGTTCAAGCAGATTCCCTGAAATTTCAGAGGTGAAAGCACTGGCAAACCGGTTGTTTATGATATCAGCCTTTGCTTTACTTTCATTAATAATTTGCCCATTACTCTCCAAGTCAACTACCCCATGTCTTCACGGCGGAGGCCTTCATCAATTCTTTTTTCCCACTTACGTCTTCCTTTGTGGGAAAAAAATGTACCAAATGATTAAGGACGTCCACGCGTCCTCCCTTTCAACCGATCTTAGACCATATCACTCGCAGTTAGTTTACATTGTCCTGGATATTAGATGAAAATAGACTTCTTAACAGCCAGACAGTACCAACTGCACCACAAAGAAAACTGTTTGTTTGACATCTTTTCTGCAAGGCCCCGTACGCAGGGGGTGCGGTGGTTTCGACACCCCCAAATTCAAACAAAAAGGGGCAAACAAAAGGTCCACTTCTTTTTGCTAAGTTTTTGGATTTTTATTTAAAAGGATACTATTTAAAATGTCAAAATTTAGAAAAAAAAAAAGACAAAAAAGTCCATTTTTTGGTGATTTTGACATTGAAAATGTTCAAATAGCTCAAAAAAGCGGACCATATATGGGGGGTTTATGTCCCACTATTTACCAAAAAGGCCAATTTTTCGAAGTCCCGCAACAGCCCCCCCCCCCCCCCCCCCCCAAACATTTCTGCGTACGGCCCTGCTTTTCGTACAAACACATTTGTCGGATTGATTTCGCTGATACTAATAAGTCTAATATCAGGGACTTATACCAGGGGATTCTGTGGACCTTGGGCTGATAGAGATCGATTCATACCGAACCATCGGCTGATTTGCCTTTGATGCTTAGTTCAGCTTAGCGTTACTACGCATGAGCCAACCACATTTCCCACAAATAATTTCCCACTTTTGGCCCTGGGTGTTAAACTCATGTCCCCATACCAAGATATACATACAAAGAAAATGTTGTTGGTCTAGTAATATATTTCTGGATCCAAGAGTATTTGCTGCTTTTATTACTTAGTCTGGGCTGGTCCCAAATATAAAGTGCTCCTGGAAAAATTTTCTGGGCGAAATCGGAGGCAATAAAGTTTGCAGGCTACGGAAATTGAGTAGAGTCCCACTTGTAACAGGGCTCCGCCGGGAGGACTCCGAGTGATTTCATATCAAGGCTTTTAGAAAAACTTACCGGTGTGATGAAAGTAGGCTCAATCATTGTCCGGCAGGTACTATAGTCCGGCCTCCATAGCCTGACAAACGAATAAAGCGTAAACTAATGTTGCGTGAAGATGAAGAGTCAATTGAACGATTGCCCTAATTGTTCACCATTGTTCCCGGACTGTGAGCCAGGAGGGCTATCCTCTGCACACTGATTTATGTTTGGCGGCCTTGAAATAAGCCCTTTCTCAGTTCTTACTACGCAGGTCAGGGACACTTTTTGGCTGGTAGGTTGTAAAGTTTATAACCCACTTCCGGTGCACGACGATGGCGTCCCCTTCACGGATTGGCGGGTAGAGATTGTCCGCAAATACACAGTGGCTATTCACTGTGATGGTGAAGAACCACTTGCAAGCTGCGCTGGGAATGGTAGAATTTAGAAATGAGGGTATAAGTTTTCCAATTGTGGTCTTTGCTAAAAATTCAAGTTACTCGCTCAGTGGCGTAACCAGACCTTTGTAAATGGGGGGGGGGGGGGCAGAAGGGGTGACGAGGCATTTTTCTGAGCCGTGCGAATTTGGGTCCTTCTCCATGACCCTGTACAAAATGAACAAAAATTCAATTTTGGGGGGGGGGTGGGGGGGGGGGGGGGCTGGCGGGGTAGGGCAAGGTTCCCGTGGGGGGTGGGTGTGTGTGCGCGGCGATCCTTGCATAACTTGAATGCCGTCCCCTTTACTGGTAATGATTGAGGACAAAATTTTGATGGAGAAAGGATGAGAGCTTGTACCAATTATACCAAACGCCCTTCAAATAGAAAAAAAGGGGAAAGAAAGAAACACACACACACGCACACACACACTCCCACAAGCGCACATTCTAAAGACACATTCGAACCCCGTCGCCATGGGGGGGTGTTGGGGGTGGAACACCCCCCCCCCCCCAGGCGATCCTCAAAAAGAAGAAGAAAGAAAAAGGGAAGAGAGAGAGAAGGAAAAGAGAAAGAAAGAGGGAAAGTATAAGATAAAAAGAAAGAGAGAAGAGGGGAAAGTAAAAGGACCTAAAAGGATAACACATCAGAACGCCATGAGATTGAACTTCAGACTTACATAAATCCAATTATCACAAATATTTGGCTTCGCCCTCAAGCCATTAGTTTTGTTCCAAGCTAACCAACGTTAATCATGAATTGTTAATTTGCAACATACTTGTGATCAAATGTGTAAAATAAAATTGGGAGAAAACACGAAGGGATCATGGGCCATTCCCTAAGTTTGGTCTACCAGCAGGGGAATTTTCAGTCGGGGATCTGAAGTGGTCAAAGAAACAAACTTGGTAAGGGATCGATTCGTAGCCCCCCCTGGCACCATAAACTTATAGGTCTGCTGGCTGTCATTTGAATTAAATTACTATAATACTTAACACTTCAAAATAACCTTTCTTGACATACTAAAATCCAGAGCTTCCAGTGGGGCTCCGCCCCCTGGACTCCGGCATGGACTCTGTTCATGACACCGCAATCCGCGGTTAACGACCTTGGGCCACTAGTCTTAATGTGGTAATAGTGGCCCCTTCGGCGGTTACAAGCTATACTGCCCGTTTCAGTGAGAAAAGTTTAGACCAGTCTTCTCTCTCCTTTGAATGGGTTACCATTTACCCCTCAAAAAGTGGTAAATCTTGAAGGTTCTGAATAGCTAAATCAAGAGCTTCCGGGTGCTTCGCCCCCGTGGACCCCCCAGAATGGCTCTGCTCCTGCCCCACACCCATTAAAGACATTGGCGCTCGCTATATGTAATTCTCTTCTTTGGCATTACAAGCTTATACAATGTATACTGGCCGTCTCAGTGAACAAAGTTAGAAACCAGTCTTTACTCGGGTCTTTACTTTGAATTGGTAATATATTTACCCCTCAAACAGTGGTCATTTGAAGGTTCTGAATAGCTTCAAGTCAAGAGCTTTCGGGGGCTCCGCCCCCTAGGCCCCGGCAGGGCTTGCCCCTGCAACCCCGCCAGGGGCCCTAGAAGCGGGCCCCTGAACCCACCCGTTCAGGGATTTCCGGTTTGCTCCGGTTTGGTAAAGCACTTGCGGTGTGCAGTTCAAACGATCAAGAAAAAAAGGGTCTGTAAGCGCATCTACTTAGGACCAATTTTCAACGGCCCCTTAATGGGCCCGAACAGTGCGCCGTTAGTGTTTGTTTTACTCGCTCACTACGCTTCCAAGAACTCTTACTGCAGCATAACATTCTTCACTTTACACCCCCTGACAAAATGTCTACCGACGGCCTGACACATTGGACATGAAAACGCTTGGTTGCTTACCAAGGGTGTTGAAGAAATTTCATCCAATTAGTGGAGGCGGCCTATTGGAAAATTTGGTGGGAAGTTCATGTTAATTGTTGGAACACTATAACGTATACTACTGGGTATGACTATTCAGAAAAAATGATGTTGCTTTTCTGGTGGTCATTAGGTGGGTGACCCTGACACAAGGTCAAAGGTCAAAAATGGTCATACATCATCCAAAGTATATCAACCTTTGTATCAAAATGTGGCAAAATTTCACAAGGAACATTGTACATGATATTTATTGGGGATTTGACCTTCGTTGCTTTGTTATTTGCAAATACCTATTATTAGAGACAATAATATGCACAAAATTGCTTTCTTGGGGGGCGTGTCTTACCTCAGCTCCTGTCCAGAACAAGGGTTAGGCCTCAAGTTTTTTGCACAATACAGTCACTGATAAAAATGTTCTTGAATGTAGGGAATAAACCCTCCACAATCCCATATTTCTTGCTATTATACCCATGGTAAGAGTAAAGTAACACCAAGAAATGGAAGGAATGTCGTTATTACAGTGAAATAACCACGATTCGCACTTCAGAGACAAATGTATACTAATTATCTTAGTCTCAGTCACAATGTATGATGATTCATATCTTTTCCATCCAGAGACCCTGGACTTCTTGTCTAAGCAAGATCAAGTATAGAGTCACCCTATACCCCCTGGGGGGGTCTCACGTGGTTGGTTTGGGTAGGGACGTGCCTCCCAGATGCCGGAAGTAGGACCCATAGCTATCCAGAAATGCAATTTTTGGGCAAAAAATTAAAAATGTTATAAAACTATATTTTTGAAGTTTACATTTTAAGCAAATTTGGACAATTTGGCTTCAGAGAGGAAATTCGATTATTTTCCTACAATTTTTAGAAAAATTTGGCTTCTAATTGAAAAAATTGACTAGTATCGAAACAAATTTGAAAATATTTGAAAAACGAACCATTTGCCCATACTTAATAATTTGGCATGAAAAAAGGGGTCATGGTATACAGAAGGCTAAAAATGAGAACTGATGTCTGTGGCAAGTCCCGGTATGGTCATTTGGTTGAGAACCCCCCTCCCACAACCTGTTTTCATATTTTCCTGCGTCTTAAGTGTATACACGATATCCGGTACGGGGGGAAGCCTCGCAAGGACACCCTCTACGTCGCCCCCATTACTGGGCGGGCATCCGGCACCAACACACAATCCAACAACACGCCGCAGATTGCTTAACGAGCGAAATAATAAGCCATATCATGATAATAAGGAATTTACAACCTACACCTTTTTGCAATTGTTAACAAATTTAATCGTTATTTCCATGGATTTATGAAAGGATGATGTCAGGACTGGCCTAAAACTGGAATTCCAGGGCCAAGTGTCTTACTTTTGTTGTTTAAAAATTGAAGGTTATCTCGCCCCTTGAGTGATGAGAAATGAACGCTTATGGGTTAGAATGACGTGTTAAAAATGGAATAACAGCCGGCGTGGAAAATAATTTTCGTAAAATTCAAACATTCCAGCACAAAAATAAAGTATCACAATAGAATGTTGATAATTCCCGTGTTACGGGAAACTTGAATAGTTTCCCAAGACCGTCGTATTTGCTGAACAACTGACATCTTCGATGCGGGTGGTTGGGGTTTGAGAAAGGACACTTCCGTGTCCATGTGATCGAATTCGGAGATCTGAAAAAAATAGTCTCGTTGGTGCTGGAATTGTGCTACGCCATGGACTATCAGTACACGTGAAAAGACCGGCGACGTTTCTTAAACAATGGGTATTTAGACTGAAATGGATACGATGATTGTTTCAGGGGGGGTAGGTATGCCAACCTAACAGAAACAGCAAATTCAAAACGGCATAACATCGGGTGTATGGGTTTCAGCAAGGACTTAACGGTAGGCAGGAGGGCGATCTTACCCATATCGAACGGTTACACACGTACTTGACTAAAGACTAGGTCTGGTCACGAAGATTTAAATCTAAATGACCGTTATTGGAAATTACCAATATTTTGAAGCGGGGGTTAATCCATAACCCCGACGGATTTGGAAGTCACTAATCTTTTTCTTAATTTATCATGATATTACTAAGATCTTTTGAACAAAGGTTTTAAGAGATGTTTGACTTTTTTTTTTTTTTTAGATTAGGGGAGTAGCTGGGTGGGGTCACCCCGAAGTGGTGTGGTGTTGCGGGGCGGATGGAAGCCTGGGCGTGGGGGTGTTTTTTAATGCCACTGGGAACGAGAGACTGCCATAGTAAATGACGTAGCAGTTCCCCAAAATTACCGTTGGAAATCCCCAGTGCCCAAATCGAGAGCGTAGTGATCCCGAACACCCATGGATGTTTCATTTGTGTCATTAGCGGTGAAGTGACTTCGCACGCAGTTCGTTTCAATTTTTGTAACTTTTTATCGCTATTTGTGCAGCCAAGAAATTACATTGTTTTCTGAGCCGATGATTTGTATATGTGATTACAAATGGATAACAGTGAAATAGTGTTGGTTTTTGCCGTCAGGCACTGATCAAATTATCGCTTCTTTGTATGGTAACACGTACAACGTACGTAACGCGGTGTATAACAAGAAATGCAAAAGAGGCCCCCAGTCAGGGCGGATGGTGAGTGCGCGCCCACGGGAAAGAGTGTGGGCGATAATAGTAGAGAGTGTTTGCAATAAACCAGTCAAGTCTGATATAACCACTTGGCATGCCATACTGGAGGACATACATCCAACAATATCATTGTGTTATAATGGTTCATAACCAACATAATATCATTAAATTATGCCTGGGAAATCCTGTCACAGACCGCTTGGAGAAAACTGTAATAAGATGGTGGGTTCATTTCTACATGTATGGACGTTTATGCATACGCTCTCTAATTAGTATATAGCACATCTTATTTTGAAATGTTCATATTTTTTGTGTCTGAATTGTGCCATGTTTGCATCCTTTAGATCGAAGATGCCATTTTAAAGACCAGAAAGTCTTTTTGATGCCAAAAGACCAAGACGGAATTTAAAACTTGTGGTATGCCAATAGTCAAAAAAGTGATGATCCACTTGTTACAAAACCTAATCAAAATCATACACTAAGCTTTGAGTTTTGATTCATGAATGTGGGCACTGGCTGATTATACGAGATCAGCAGCAGGTCGCCGCCACACCCCCACACAAAACACAAATCCAACAAAAGGTTACAAAAGGTCGACGGTTTTTAGTTGATTTTGTCCCATAAAATTTGCAAGTGTAGAGAAATTTGCAGAAGTCAACATGTTAGTGATGAGATGCTCAAAATGGACCATTTTAAGTGGTTTAGTAGGCTCTTACCAAAAAGTCCAAATTTCAAAGTTCCGGCCCCCTAAACAAGGAGTTACAAAAAGTAACGCGTAAACAAGTGCAAGTAATTTGATAGGTCTAAATTCTAAAAGCACCCCTAAACAATTATGGCAAGTGTAAAATCCTACTCTTAATACGTATTGGCAATATTTGACCCCAGAGGGTGTTTTGAGTCAATCCCACAATGCACCAGTTTTGTGAAATTCCACCTCAATAGGCTCATGTGATCCAAATAAAATCCTATTCCTAAAAACATAAAAAATCCTGACTCTTTAACCTCATTTTAACCCACAACGCGTTAGGACTTAGGAATTTTTAGCATGATAATGAAATATCTTGCGGTTATTACACTTTTAAAACACTTTTTTCCCCTAAGTACTGACATGTGTTGGCACAGTTTTACAGTATAGGAACATTTGAAATGCACCATGGGATTGATTCAAAAACACCCTCTGATTTGACCCCTAAGCAGTAGAAATGTATTTCTTTGTTTCCTGAATAAGGATTCATTCACAGAAGAGCCGCCGAAAATACGATATACAAAACTCAAAATTTCCAATCGTAACCTAATGTAAGTTCAAGTGTGAAAAGTACCACCCTTTTTTCCAGATTCAGTGTTTTTGCTACCATTTTCACGTTACGTATGTAGCGTGAACATCTTGAAAAAAGCCATTTTTACGTGTTTCTTTGGTCGAGCATTGCAGATTCCCCACTTATCAATGACCAATGCCCCCAGCTCTGATGAAAAGAAACAATTAAAAATCACACATATGATGAGCATGGAAAAGGTAACTAGTATACTAACTTTTGTCTCTGTAGTGCAATGGGGTTGTTTCACGGTTTGCCTATAAAAACAATTCCATGGAATTGGTATTATAGACTACATCAACCAGTTTCTCTTGCCACCATTCATCATATAAAACAAATTAGTTTACTTAGCAATGGGCATTAAAAGCAAGGTATATTGGGGTTGTGTAGGGTTCACTTACAGGGTGCAAAAACATAGGGCCTAACTCTTGCTTTGGACAGGACTGGAGTCTGAATAACGGCAAATTTATGCATGTCTCCTTAATTAGTTTATTTGCATTATAACAAGAAAACAAAAGCTTCAAGTAACAAAATAAATATATATACAACATTCATATGAAATTTGCCACATTTTGGTTCCAAGGTAATACACTTTGGGACGGATGTATGACCCACTTGACCCTTTGACCTCGTGTCAAGGTCACTGAAAGGTCAGTGGAAAAAATGGCAACATCGGTTTTTTGAATAGTCAGACCCAGCTAGAATACATTTATAGTGGTTGCCAAACAATTAACATGAACTTCATAAAATCACTCTCTGGAGAACATAGGCCCCTCCACTTGTATACTAAATGCAGTCTCCACGATATTTGTTAACCCTTTTTACTCGCCCGTTGTTGGCCATTTTCAGCCCATTATCTCTTTTTGTATAAGCCTATAGAAGCGAAGCATATCAAACATTATGCTCAGAGTTTCTTTATGGATATGTTTATATAGCAATTATGGTATCATTTTCCGCATAGTAAAAGGGAAATGGGGTGGAATGATATTTTGTTCAAATTTTATGGCCATTGTATTACCAATATTGGACCAAAAATTGGGCTAACATGGTTATGCATCAGAAATATTGAATTTATTGAGAAAAAAACTTCAAAACCATCCAAAATAGTGTAACAGGATTTCATCGTCTACAGACCCTGTTTTGTGCTCATGTGCCCTATGACACGAAATTTCAGGGGTGAGTAGAATACGCTTGACAGATTATAAAATGGAATTAAACTTTCTACGGTAATGACCCATGACAGGCATACGGGCAACAATGTGACACCAGAGATTATATATCTTTGAATACAATCGTTTACGACACCCATGGAGCAACAGTACGCGGTGGCATTCAGCCTAACGACTTTTGATTGCGCACTATATCTCTTAATTATAGAGAGATGTTGCGATTCATGGCAGGGTCCATAAGAATTATAATTTAAATAATCCTTCCCCAAACAATGGTTAGAAAAAACCCGGTGTTTCTTCACAATTCTATAGTGTGTTCTTTTTGTATTATACATGATGCATTGTCCTTTTTTTTTTTTTGGCGGAAGTGTCTTCTAGCTAGCTAGAAGGCTCTTCCAAAATAATGGCCAGTATACAAAGACGGACAATAGAAATGATGAATGAGAAGAGAACTAGACATTTATAGTAGGGATATAATCTTTTAAAGGATGTCATCGGATTAAGGGCCCACCGCCCCAGAACTGCTGAATAAAGGCTATGACACATCCAAATGAATCAAAAATGAATCTGCTTGTGCCTAGTCAAATGGTGCAGGACCTAGTTGCGAACTGACTTTATGATTGGAGCAAAACTATCAATAATAAGAAATCATATTCAAACTCCAATTCAAAGAATGTTGGAGAAGTGTAAGATACTATTTTCAAGGCTTCAAAATGTATATGAATGAAGCTTGGCCGCCAACGTCTGGCTAGGCACATCCGACTTAATGCGCCCTCATCTTATGTGGGTCCGATACAGAGAAGGTCTTTTGGTTGATATGAAAAGGAAAGATCTGGAGAGATCAGTGGCAAATACTTGGTACTGCAGTCCAGCCGATGGCTGGCGCTATGACGTATTTGCTGGTGAACAGCAGGTAATGGCGGCTAAGCCTCATTCAATATAGCAACTCACCTTAAAATTAAAAAATAGATTATAACATATACAGACTGCAAAGCACAAACGGGGGCGTATAAGCGATTAACACGATAATAACTATCATCTTGGTCTACCTGGAGAAACTTAAGTTGTTTTAAAATTTCCAGCCTTGGTGTTTGTTTGCGGGTAAGTACAGCCGAGGATTCTGGTCTCCATGAAATATTATTAAATATTCAACACAAGACTGGATTGACGAAAATGACAAAGAAATCAAATTCTATCTTGTATGGAGGAAGCTGGCGCATTCATCGTCACAAGGAATATGTATGTGACCCAAATCTCAGCGATCAGTCAGCTATCAAAAATGGCAAGGCTCCAGGAAAAAAACCCCCCCCAGATGCTATACCACCTGAAGTATGCAAAGCAGGATGTCATATCTTATTGAGAAAACTCGCCGAAATCTTCAGTCTATGTGGGAACAAGAGTCAGCTGCCTCAGGAATTAAGATGTTCCATAATCCATTTGATTTGATTTGATTCATGCATATCATAATTACAAAAAATACATAAACATTAATAAAAAGACCGTTAATAAATACAAGCACATGTAGCTGACACAAATACCATGACAGATATGCATAGGATAACCATTTAAGCCCTAAAAAGAGCTGATTTCCCAAAGGGGTCCTGGAATATGGCAAACATGGCATATTTTTCTTAAAAACAGATATAATCATTGCACGAGTCACACCGTACGTAACAAGAATAAATCAGAAAGCCAAAGCAGTACTGATGGAGAGGCAATAATCATACATTTAAATTGCTCGGGAACCAAAATGCAACAACCCCTACTCAAAGAGCAATGGAAAAAAAACAATTTAATTCGGGCCACTTAACATTGAGAGCTTAAACCACCCCAAAACGCGCAACAAACAAGTAACCAAATGAATTGATCATGGCCTCTCGAACTATGAACCTAAAAAATTATTACTGCTTTTGCAAGAGATGTTCCTTAAATAGTTTTTGAAATTTTTTATATTTTTGATATGTTTTTTAAGTGAATTTGGAACCTCAGACTAGTCATGGATACCTTAAGATAGAAAGAGCCTGTATTTGAGCTGTTACATTTATGTATATATTAACATTGTGGAAGAGTGGCTTAACCTTAGGCTGATTTCATATGCTATCATATGTATTAGAGGAAAGGAAACAGGCGTCGTGTGATAATCACAGAGCATATCTTAGTGTCAATTGCTGAACAAAAATCCCTTTAGTCAAGAAAGTTTGCGCACACAGCCTGAGGATGGAAATGGAGTACAAACCTTTTCTATCGATTAAGATTTTAGTTTATTAGGGACCTAACCAACAATATTGGAGGGGCTGTGCAAAAATTCGGTGCAAGTGGTATTTTTGGAAAATCCAATGATGGCTGCTACCATGTCAAAATCATAAAAATCCATAATTTTTTTTCTGAATGCGACAAGTTTTGACGGTACTCCGGTTGTTATGAAGCAACATGGAAGTGTGTTTATAGAATTGGATCTGTAAATTGCCACAAAATCCAATAGGCCCCATGTCACTGGGGAAAATAGCGGAAAGTAAGGCAAACTCTTCGAAAATCCTGCCAAAATCGCCAAAATGGACGAAGTACATATCTCGCAACTTTGTGAAATCTTGAACAATTAGGTTATTTTGTGTACTCGCTAGTTTTACACTATCTGCATTTCTCCAGGGACATGGGGCCTGATGTAAATTTAGCCATGTGTCCATTTATCTGCATTGCTATGCTTAATGAAAACTCACATTTTTTAACACGTAGGCCTATACCTACACCAAGACCCCCTTGACACATCAACCCCCCTTGAAAATTAAATCAATGCATTTTTTCTCCTCGTAATATATAATTTTCATATCGTTCTCCATCACATATATCAATTCCAAAACGATACTGCTTCTCGTTTCGGCATAGGGTTAGCTTAAATCTATTTTCAAATAAGGAAAACAATAAGATACTGGAGGATAAAATTACCCGTATCTCGATTTCTTCAAAAATACTTAAAAAGTCTTAAAATCACTTTAAGATGAGTTGCAATCAAAAAGATGACATAATCACATCCAACTACTTGGTCATCGCAGAGCAGTAGGAATTGTCACTCTTTTCCACCGCATGTTTTATGGACAAGCACCAGATCTCCTCAGCCAGCTGCTACCTGAGCTGCTTTCAGTTGATCCTCGCCTCGCATCAAACCAGGACTTGCAGAGTTTCAAAAGGGAGGTTAATCGCTATCTAGGTGCCAATCAGTCAGCGTTACTAATTAGATAACTGCTGTTGATGCCTAGATTAGCCTTGACATAAAAAAATCCGACTTGTTTAAATCAAAATTTATCATTTGACTACTCAGAAGAAAAAGGGCGTGGCAAAATAAAAAGCAGAATAAATTTTGTGTGTACCCTACATACCCACACCCCCCCACACACACGCGCGCGCGCCACACACAACACACGCGCGACACACGTCCTTGCAAGAGCTACATTGTGGGAGTTTTACTGACAAATCTCTTAAAATTAACTTTGTAGACATTTTGTTCAGAAAAATCCACTTTTCAAAACTATATAAGGAAGAATTTCAAACCTATATAGTTTGCGATTTGCTCTTAAAAAAGGGGGGGGACACTTTGTTAGACATTTTTTCGATTTTTCATTTGTTTTTCATTTTTTTTCTAGTTTTTCTCACTTTTCGTAGCAAGAGGATTGCCCGCGCTATAAAATTAAGTACTAAACAGAAAAATCCTCTTTTCTACTCTTTAGGAATAAACCTCAATACTAGATTACAGTGTATTCCGTTATAGGACAATTCGTAACATAGTAACTCTAGTAAAAATACTCCCACAATGAAGAAAAATACACCCACAATGTAAAAATACAGTCAGAATGTCTCTTTATACTTGAAAATACACTCAGAATGTATCTCTTGTAAGTGCACACACACACACACACACACCCACACAAACTCACACACACACACAATATGGCTGCTCAAAAGTCAAATATGTGCTCGGAATCATTAAAATGATCTTAACTCCTCTAGTATACTATTTATGATAATTATATAGAATACATCCTGAACATCTAAAACATGTTCTGCAGGTGTTTAAAACATTTTACAATTGAACACACACTGCAAGTGTTATTTTAACACCTCTAAACACATTTCGAAAACATCCGGGCATGATTCTAGTATATGTATGTTTTATGTTTAATACTATGAAATATGTGTATTTGATCACTAGAAACCCTTATTTGGCATTAATCTGTAATCGACATTTTTCAAATTCAAGATGGTAGAATCTATATATGTATATCTGTATACTATACGTCGTTACATCAACTAATTATTATAAAGGCGCAAATTAAGGTATGCAATAAGTATTTGACTATTTGACATCCTTTGCTGGCATTTTTGTTTCGTTAACATGCAAAAATGTTAAGATGGGCCAATATGGCTGCCTCTTTACTTTCCTTAAACCCTATAAATTACGATACATCTGTATTGCATTTAGTTTTAATATCCAACATTATAATTAAAGTTTAAATTAAAGTATGAGATGTATGTCTTTGAACATGAAAAACTCGTATATGGTATTTTTGTTTGACAACATGCTTAAAATTCAAAATGATGGCCAATATATTATGAATATATGACAATTTCCAAGTTTTCAAGATCTTAAAGGCAGTCATATTGGCTAACATCTTGATAAATAAGCATGTTAACACACTTGAAATATTAGATACTGGGTATAGAGTCCAAAATTATGTCTCTATCACAAATACTTGATGAGTTATGGTCAATTGAATGGTTTCGGGTCATATGATATTTCGGGGTGGCCATATTGGATTTGATGGTAATGCTGTAATCAAATCACATCAAGAACCCGTCCAGTAGATTGCTCGTGCTTTAAAACCTGGATATAGAGCATAAATTATGGCCATTAGAATGAAATTGAGAGTGGTGTCGGCCATTTTGGATTTCTAGAAACTGCCTACACGAAATTTTGCACACCCTCCAGAAATAATTGGCTTAGGTCCTCATAAACTAAAAATCGATCGATAGAATAAGTCTGTACTCCATTTCCACCCTGCGCCCACAATTCCTCCAGACTATTGCAAGAATTATCCTGAACCGTCTCATCTGTCACCGTGAGCAAGAAGATTTTCTACCTGAGAGTCAGTGCGGCTTTAGAAAAAATCGTGGTACCACCGATATGATTTTTGCTGCTCGTCAACTCCAAGAGAAATGCCAAAAGCAAAATTTAGAACTTTATCTCACCTTTGTCGATCTAACAAAGGCATTTGATTCAGTCCGCCGTGAGGGGTTGTGGAAAAAATCATGTCCAAATTTGGTTGCCCAGAGAAACTCATCACCATGGTACGCCAATTTCATGATGGCAAGTTTCACAAATCACCGTTTGGAAATCCCCAATGCCCAAATCGAGGAGGTCGTGTACTACCCCTCCTGGGAGGTATAGCAAGCTGGGAATGGTCTTATTTTAACCGTCTGGATCTCTATTTGTTTTAGTTGATGTTGTAATTGCAGCAATTAACACTTTGTTTGCTGAAACTTGTGATATTTTCAAATATTTGCTTATTTGAAGAAATCACCCTGACATTTTTTACCACTGCTGGTTATACCTATATGTGTCATTGAAATATAATTCCAACTTATATTTCTGTTACAATCACCTATAACAGAATGTTGTCTCTTGATTTATGCAGAAATCTTTGGATCTAGGTGCTTATCAACGGTAGAAAATCGTTTGCCAGCGACCCGTCAAACCTGATTGCCGATGCCATGGGCGCAGCCATTTTATTTCCAAAAGGCAAAGCGCGACGCCGATGGCGCTATGACAGGTCGCTGTCAAACAACATCAGAGGGGATAGGTTTCAAGTACGAGCAGTAACAACAACCTCAAAGCATGAATAGGCCTACTGATGCTGCGATTCAGCCATTCCCTTGCTCTTGCTCCCCGGTTTGTATCAGACTTTACACTACAGCACAGACTCCCCACATACGAGTAAACAAAATACGGTCTGCTTATATTCATCTCTTACACCAGCTTCAATATGTACACTCATAATACGGATGGATAGTCCGTACGGCAGTCTCTATGCTGAGAAGAGGTGTCCCGGGCATAGTTCATGAATGAGATGCCCGCTCTCCCAGGGTATAGTTCATTTTTGGTTCAATTCTTGAAGCTAGTTGGATTCATGCCTCCACTTTTAACCAATTAGATGACAGGAATCTATATATGAGGTATATAAACATAAATATACATAAAACAACATATTTTATTGGGTTAAAAGCTGCTTGAGGGTTAAGGGGGCCAAAAATATACCAAAAATTGGGCAATTTTTTTGCAATTTCGACCAAAATAACACACATTTTCATGCCTGTGACCAAAAATACGTGGTATAACAAGCCGAGAGTGGTCTCATTCTAACCGTCTGGATCTCAAGGTTTTGAAAAGTGATGTCGTAGTTACAGCAACTGTATACAACATGCTGAATTAACCCTTTGTGTGCTGAAATATGTGAAAACATGACAATTTCACTATGTGCGTATTTGTTGAAATCAGCCCTGTTAATGTTGATATTAAGGTGCCAAACAAATACGAAGCATTTAGGCGATATTGGCAATTTTGACCACAAAGAAACCAATTTTCTTGCATACATGTGACTGAAAATACATGGTATAAGACTGCCAGAAGATTGTTATAATGAGACCAGTCCTATACTTTGTCTCGTCTGAAGTATGAAGTGGCGACGCGCTTGTACACCCAGTGCCGCCTTTCAGTTGCAGTGCGCTTGTGCTTTACCTACGCGCGCGCTGAAAGTCGGTTCAATGTATACGCCCGCGTCGCTACTTCATACTTCGAGCTTGACAGAGTATATAGCTTGTTATACCTCTGGTAGGGGTATTTCCTTGGATAGAGCTCTCTTATATACATCGTTGGCCACAGTACTTTCAAGAGTAAATGTGATGCATCACAGCAAAAGGGAACTCATTGAGGGTGCTACAAATGTCTGATTAACAAACTGTTAAAACTAATTATTAATCAAAATGTGAAGAGAGGGTAATAAACTTTCGTTTAGGTCCCTGGGTGAAACAATAATAGAACAAATGTAAGAGCTGCTTTAGTTTATTGCCCTCTCTTCAAATATTGTTTATTGATTAGTGTTAACAGTTTGTTAATCAGACACTTGTAGCACCATACTACCCAACGATCTCAGGACACTTGTGAATTGTGTTCAATTCATTGCACAAAGCATAAATCCTTGGACACCGCACAATACAAGGAACAGCAAATCCATGGATACCGCAAGCCGGCTAAGAAGCCAGAACCCACCGTCAGCTATCAGTCGAAAAATGTGTGTTTCGAAGGTCCTGATGAAGACTTCACATGGGAAGTGGTACGGACCTCTGGAGATGATGTATCAACTATCAAACATTCCAGCGTGGAGTGGATTTCAAGTGCCCTTCGTGAGAAATAAGACGGTCCCAGTTGCAAGGATTCGATACCTTCCCTTCATCAAAGGCTCAACCATATGATCTTTCTACCATCTTTACATCTTTGTTGAGACTGGTGACACATATCAGAGACTTGGGGGTAGCCAACACATATTCGTTACAAGGGACCTACAAGGCACAGGCAGATTCTGTGAAGCAGTCCGGAACCTCTGGTGGGCAAAAGTAAAAATGAAGATGGGGGAATGCTTTGACAATGGCTTTCCTGGCAAGCATTGGTTAAGCTAAGATATTCGGAGATGGTGCACTACATAACATTATACACCTCATCGGACTGTATATGCAACAACCACAGCTAACCAGATGCTCCACAGTTTGTATTGCCCGCAGAATGCCTATGGAATCCGAGGAGTTAGTCCGTCTGGCACACGAAGTAATGTCACACAGTCCTGATTCAGCTGGAGCCTTTGCACAGTGAAAGGATACCATGGCTCACGATTAAAACAAGCAAAGTAGGCATGGACCGTGAGAGTCCTTCCAAATCCATAGCACTGCCTGTGCCACCGGGTTTATCAGAAGAAGAGGACGCGGATAACCCCGTCTGTGTTGGATACGATTGGCCTCTTTCGGATAAAGAAGGAAGCCACACTCAGCACGTTGCTACTGGGTAGATTTCTGAGAGTTTGGGAAAAAATGCTTTTGCGATATATTCCTCATGACACTTCAAGCTGAGTGAGGGAAAAAAACTGTCCCATATTTACTCTTGCATTGGTCATGGTTGGTCGCCTGTGATGGTGGATAGGCATCACGCAGACGATGTTCACTCAGGCACCTGCTTCAGTTGAAGTTCGAGACCTGACTCATCTCTACTGTGCTGATAAAGGAATGTTGCGTAGAAGATGTACTGACCTGCTTGCTGATGACTAGTGCGCATAGCTGCTTGCTCTTGTAAAGGCTGTGAAAATCAGAATAACCAAACTCGAAGAGGTTAATGAAGGGAGGAAGGACAATAGACTGCTGATGAGTTAGGAATTATTAAGCACAGTTGTGATGGGAAAATGTCCCATGAACATAAATACATCTGGCTGATGGAACAAATCAGATCTGGGAGGGGAGTGTCCCTAACCTGACCAGCTGACACACCTTTGAATGCGGAAATGTTTCACGGAATAAAGCCTACAGGTTATTCCGTTAAGGTTTTATTCCTTGGTGTGTCAGGAAACAGTGTGTCATATGGGTCGGTTATGGAAACTCCGTCTGGGACTGTTATACCATGGACTGTTGGTCACATGCAAAATGCGATTCATTTTGCTGCTAGTTCCAAATACATTTTTCAATGTTTGTGCATTATGTTGGGGTCTTTAACCCCCGTTCAATTGCTCCTCCCGTTAAACCTAATAAAAGATGTTGTTATTATGTCTATTTCAATGAAATGTTTAAGTTACATCGATAACAACAAGTGTTGCAACTAACAGGTTAGATTTAATCAAATGAGCAACAATACCTTGGAAAGGTCATTTTTTCACAAGTTTCAGCAAAAAAGTTGTATTTGTACATTTGCTGCAACTACAACATCACTTTTCAAAACACTAGTGATCCAGGAAGGTTAAATTGAGGACCCAATCCCAGCTCGTTATACCATGTATTGTTGGTTCACATCCACACCACATAAACTGGCGAATAAGGCTCTGCTGGAAACAAGCACCTGCTGCACATAACAAATTAACGACCTTTAGAAAACCGGCTTATGCTTATGCAGATGTGGTGATGTAGTGAGAGCGCCAATGCCCAGCTGCTGTTCAGAATGTGACCCATGAATTCAAAGTTCACTCGTTTCGATCGATATTATCGGTCGCATTCAAGAACAGCAGAGGGCATGGCTGGCGCTCACTGCATCACCGTATCTGCATAATCGTAGAGTAGTAGGTGCAATATTTTGGGGGAGGGAATTGTGCACTGGTGATAAAAGCATGACAGTGCAATATCTAGGGCATGTCATAAGGAAGAAAGACTTTAGCTATAGGGCATCGCAGATTTGTCCTTGATTAAAATGGCGGCAATTTTTCAAATGGCTTGCCATATTATATTTATCCTCTAGATTTGAGAAATTGAGTTGATAAATACAGTGCTTAGGCAGTCAAGCATGGCATTTGATGGACACATTGGAGTTTTTAAAAGACTTTCGACAAATTTGGCTATTGCAGGTTTATCCCCATGGCGGGAATGCAGCCATTTTTCCAAAATGGCCGCCATAACAGCATTTACAGATTTTTGCATTGCAATAAAATATGTATAACATTTTTCATACAATCAATTTAAAAGTGAGAAAAGTTTTGTATTTGAGCAGATCCAAATGGGTTGACATGACAACAGTGGTGGCCATTTTCACGATGGCTACCCATTAATTACTCTTTTATGGTCGTTGTAATGTAAATGTACCTTTTGGTTATAGAGTCAAAAGTCTCAACATGGTTTGGGCCTTAAGAATAGGTTTAGTTAAAAAGACACTATTAGGTTATTCGATTTAAACAGTGGTTTTCACTTACAACATAGATACCACTATGTATGCCATCGGTTTACCGTTGTGTGTTGTAGAGATAATGTCATCATCCTTAATGCTTATGTTGAATGAAAAGAGGTATTTTGAATACCACAATAAACTCCAACCAAAGCAAACCATACCAAGTGGTTGCCAGACTTCATTAAAAGGCATGTTTTTTTTTTCTAAACTGAAGTATACATTTTATACCAAATTAAGGGCTACATTTCTGGCTACAACCAGGCCTCTGAAGCTAAATTAAATGGCATTTAGGCAGAAGTTTACTGTTTACTCCATTGCTGCAGTACAAAAAAAATAAAATAAAAAACTATAGCGCTTGTGGTCTTAATGTATATCAGTGATCTTCCTCACAAGGAAGGCAGCCCTCACTAACCCACATGTCGGGTACTGTTGGGCTCAAATGAGGATTGCATCTCATGAGCTTCCATGTCCATGTGAATGAGGATGGACTAGATAGGAAAAGAGTATTGGGAAATCTTTGGGACAACCCTTCAAGGATTTACAAAAGGTGTATGCCAAAAAAATTCCAAGTTGTGGGCAAGGAGGGCTGTAGATGACAGGAAACAGGAAAAATGCTTGAAACCAGCTCTTCAGTGCAAACTGTATGCAGACTTGAATAATTGCAACATTCAAAAGATTTGCTCTGATATAGATGTGCCCTTCTGTGTTTACTTGTAGATACTAACTGCAATTCTCTTGTTATGAATATAAAAACACCTTATATTAAGGACCCTTGATGAATGTGCTCCACCCGTCAGTCAAACTCTAGTTCTCCATACTAATGCTCCTTGGTATTCAGTGCCTTTGAGATGAGAAGGGGAACACGCTTTGGCTGGAGCGCAGAGTTTCACAGGACTGGGCTCACAGTATGCAAGGAAGCTTACAATGATCAGTGTTTTTAAGACACTCTCTTCTTGACTAAAGCCAAGACGGAGTATCATAGCAACCAGGATTAACGACATGTTAACGGAAAGTGACTTTTTCCATGTAGTCAGGTGTGTGGGCATTTACATCTAGAGTGAACATACACTACTTACCCATGAATGTCACAAGATCTTGCTAACAGTTTTTGCAGATTTTTTTCCACAAATATCAAAAGCTGCATAACAGTCTACATGATACGACTAATGTCAGTCTTTAAACTATGTCTAGATGAATTACCAGTTAACAACTGTTCACCTCGCGGATCGATAAGTAATTTCCTCAAGCTCTCAAGCATGCCATTTCATCTGTGATCCCGCCAGCTCAAGACATTTTTTTTTTTTTTTGCCCCCAGGCTCGGACACCACCATCCTCTCAAATTATCGGCCTATATCCATTTTCTGGGGAATGTGTTGAAGATTAGTAACTCAGTTGTAGACTTATCCCCCAGCGATAATGATCTCCATATTCCAATGCATCAGATACCTTCAATTTCACAGTGCGGAGACTTCACGGTTACAGCGCGATGACATCTTGACAAACGGCTATGTTAGGGGTATTAGAGCTTCAGTGCCACTTTGACACGTGCACCATAACAGCTCTTATAAAGGCTTATGAAATAACTGGAAAAGGAATTATGTTGGTTCTTTCCTACCTAGATGACCGAAATCAATCTCGATCGCAAATGTTGCTTCATCAGCTCCTGTGGCGGTTAGATTGTGGAGATCCACAGGGTCTATTACTGGATTTGTATTGAATTCGTTCTTGTTCTCTGCCCCACTACAGGACATCATTACTGCACATGGTGTTCAATCTGTCGTTTTTACACCGATGACAGCTCTATGTCTTTCCACCATGGGGATTGTGATGCAGCCATAACTACATCATTGAATCATGGCATTGCAGTCATCAGATCTTGATGTAAATCAAACAAGCTGATATTTATTAAAAACAAAGAATATTGTGCTTTCGTTCTCATTCTTACAGATCGACTTGTAAACTTCAGCAATTCCATCCATGGCAATTCCGTTTTTCATCCGCAAGCTGAAGAACGGAATTTTGGTGTCATCGTAACTCATCGCTAAGAAAGAACAATCATGTTAAGAACTTATGAAGGCTGCCTTGGATAAGGAAAATTTGGGTAAGTTTGACAGGACCGTGATGCTAAAAATGCCACAATTGGACTTGTCCATGACTTGTTACATCAAGGGCTGGATCCTACAACTCCTTGCTCTATGGTCTCCCAGAAATAGAAGTGACCAAGGGTCAGTGAGTTCAAAATGCAGTGATCGTTTTGTCTTAAAAACCGTTTTTGCAGAACATAAAAATACTACCAAATGCATGGGCTAATGGGCTTCCAATTAAACAGAGCTCATTAATTTAATGTATGGTGAACTTTTTTCTTTGTCTTTCTTATTCTTTATATCCTCCAATCCGGCTGTCTAGATACTTGTTTTCACCAGAATTGGTAGGGTTGAGGCATTCTGGATCCAGGAAAAATCAAGATTTCACAATGTCCACGTGGAGTACATACACACACATCCTCACGCTGATCATTCATATGATCCTCATAGTTTTATATGGAAGACAATGGGTGGTCTTTCTCTTCGATCTATTGGTGACAGTATATGTTAGAAATGTCGACTTAAATGAAATCATTCTCTTAAGTTATTCTAATAGTTGGTAATGGATTATATGCATAGTTGTTTTCACAAAGAAGTTTTCTATTGAATTGTATTGTCGTTGGATAATTTGATAATGATATTATTCTCCTTTTAAAATTTTGGACGTGTCTAGAGGCCTCTACCATAGGCACTATATCAAGATTGTTATTATATTAATTTATATGAAACTAGCACAAACACTTATTGAAGATATTGTTATATACAGCAATACAGAAAGGAACATGAAGGATAATCAATTTGATTAAGTACCTGGTATTCGTGCTTTGACTAATAATCTTGTTTGCTGTGACTTTTACGGCTTAAATTAGAAGATTTGCTCTGTGGGTCAATTTTAAAATAGGTCCACATTGAAACGGCCATTGAGGACTTGCAACACGGGGTAGCCATGATTATTACACCAAAAAAGTGTGCGCACGTGAAGTTAGCAGGATTTGGTAACTCCCCCTTATGAAGATATGATTATCTTGGGTACGGACAAAAAAGCGTTACACATTCATTTGGTGCTTTATAACAAAATAGTCAATGCTGTTGGCATTAGAAATCATTTCCGGCAATATAAACGTAATTGCCAAATTACTAAATATAATGGATAAGATCGTAAACCCACAACAAGTGACATTAGTGCATAGGCGTTATGTAAAAAAACTCTGGTAGAAAGCGAATATTTTTTGCCTGTCATGTTGTCATGTGTGGCAGCCCTTTCAAGGGTATACCTGTACGTGTGCAATAGTGTATGCTCTTATCATTAGACAATTCCATAACATTAAAAAGCCTCCTCCCCATTTGGAAATGTTCACAATCTATTGTCATAAACAAAATAACAAAAAGCCGTTCTAAATAGGTTTTGCGTTAGTTCAGTCTGCCCAAAGCAAAGAATTTAAACAAACACTGGTCACTATTTTTTAAATGTCTGCCACTTGTATTGATTGCCTAGTTCAGGCTATCTTTGGCATGGCTGTGTTGTTGTAACATAAATGTCTGCACTAGTAAGCATCAAACAATTTGGTATTGATTATTGCCTATTTACAGGTTTATTGTGCAATTGCTGCGTGTAAAAATATGCTTTGGTAGGAAAAATATGCATTTCAGTCGATTGAAAATGGTTTAGTTTTTTAATTATTAAAATAAGGGAATTGGACAGCCATTTTGAAAAGAAACGCCATTTTGGAAAATGGCGACATTTTCTTGTAACAGAATAGTTACCCAATAAATAAATTTCGATTTTAGCATTGCTCTGGGTACAATCATGTTTTGGAGCCCAAAAACAAACAACCAAAACAATTTAGTCTATTCAAAAAGAGCATTATAAAATACCAGAAAATGGCAGCCATTTTGGAAAAGGCCGCCTTTTTTTTTGTCACACGAAAAATCTGCGATGCCCCTATAGCCAAAACAAATCCTTCTTAGTACATGCCCAAACTGGGTGCCAAATTTCATGCTTACACAAAGTGCCAAAAATTTCATTGACACATATCCTACTCTACTATAAGAATAAGCCCGGTTTTTAAAGGTCGTAACTGTCAAAGAATCACACCGTCTGCAGACACAGGCGCTCCCGTCGACCTTTCTGTCGACACCTGCTTCTAAATTCTCCAGCTCCCTATTCAGCATCTTACAGACATAGAACACTACCTGGGCTAGATACTCCAAGCCCAGACCAATTCTCTATCACACCCATGACAGATCTCCCACCTTTCACGTAAGGAAGGGGTGTCACGTTTGAATAGACGCTATGAATACGGCCCCCTGCGGGTTCGGTGTTTAGAATTGGCCGATGTGTTCCCCTGCATGGCGGAAAAGGCGACCCCTCTAAATGGGGCCCCCCTGCGGGTTTCGGGGTAAGAATTGGCCCCGATGTGTTTCCATGCATGTCGTAAAAAGCGCTAAAAAGGGGCAACTCGTCTGTTATTTTGAACAGGACGGGTTGTATTTAAATTTAGGATTATATTATAAATGTGTAATGATTTGACTGTGTAATTGTATTATTAAGATGTTCTGTTGGTTGTATTACGCGTTTGAGTACATGTAGCTTAAAATCAATTAACATTGAAAAAAACAAACAATTTATCAATGACATTGTACATAGTAAGACCCTATTTATTTTTTTTGGAATGAGTAAATATAGAGGTATTAGGGTTCTACTGATTCATTGTGATTATGTTGATTTAAAATCTAGCAGTTTGGGCATAATGCCCAAAGTGTATTGGAGCATTTAATAAAATGTACATGATGGAGACATATATTGTCTTGTAAATGGGGATCTCATGTTTGCATGTTACTGAGTGTGATTGTCGATTATCTGTATTTGAAGTTGAAGTTTTTGTTGGTACATGGATTGAGTGATGACCTTTTCATCAGTCTATGAGTGTATAGTTAAAATTTATCAGTAATTTTTGAAACTTTTTTTATTGATGATGTTTTCTCAAGGGTATCTTGGCAATTAGTTGGGTTATCTTGTTTTGATACATGGATAGCGTTGATGCTCTCGTTCATCACTGTATGATGGGTATCCTTTTGTAATTGTAATTGTATTTGAATTGAAAATGAAGTTTTAATATTGCATGTGTTTTTTATTTTAATGTTTAAATGACAAATGTAATGACACGATATAACACCAATGTGTTGAGTTGTCGTTAAAACGTTAATATCCACTCACTCACTCGCTATGTCAATACGACGTACACTTAGCGATTAGCATACGATCTCCCTTGCCCTACGGTGGAAATACAAGAGTTATATACTAGATTACCTGAATAACTTGAGCATCTATGGAAGTCAATAAAGGGGGATGTATTATGTCATGTAACGTGACTCTCTTGCACCACAGGATGGCTGCCTATTGCATAGGGGCTATAGGATTCGCCACAGGAGTCGGTCATTTCAACAGCAATATTGCACCGATGGTGGGTTGCGACAATCTCCAGCCTGCCAATTGTGGCTCTCCATCAAGACTGCGGATACAGCTCAAGGTTGCCCGACCTTTCTTTCAACGGTGGAATAGGATTATCAAACCCCAACCAATCAACAGTGAGATGGCCCATCCAAATTCACAATATAGCTGGCCTCATACGCAAGAAGAAGGGTCACATGGAAGAAAATGTGTTCATTTGCGTCGAAAATACCAAACAATACCAATTTTGGGTATATTTGTGGCCCCTTATCCCCCCTAGCAGCTTAAAACATCATAAAAGATATTGTCACATCACTCTTTCACTGAATAATATAGTATAACAAACAGTGGACAAAAATTAAAACAGGGCTGGGCTGATTTCACCGAAAACCAAAAATTTTGATGAAAATGTCATTTTCACAGTTTTCAGGCATACAAGGGTTAATTCAGCATGTTGTCATAGTGCTTGGCAACTACAACATCACTTTTAAAAACTAGAGATCCAGGAGTGCAATGGGTGTGGGGTGTATAATAATTATAATAGGGCTGTTTGATCTTAGAGTGTATTGTTGCGCATGGCTACAGAGAGAATAGCTCTGTAGCCATGCATGGCGCGTATGTTCAAGGGTATTATGTTGATAGAGATTTACTTTTGCAGGGGACGTTTCTGGAGTTTGAGTTATGCAAGGTTAATTTAAAAGAAGATGATTGATGTTGACCTTATATTGTTTTCGTAATTTAACATGTATTACGTAAGCTTTTGAACAAGGTTTAAGAGGATTTTTTTAATGTCACTGGGACCGGTGAGACTGCCATAGTAAAGCATGTTTGTAGCAGTTTACCATTACCGTTTGGAAAATCCCCAATGCCCAAATCGATGCAGATCGTGTCTACCTACTGTACAGAACCACATGATAGTATCCACATCTTGATCGATACCCGCTGTGTGTGACAATAGAGATACAGAATGCTTGTGCTTTGCCGATTGTTAGTTATAAAACGGTACGAGATGAATGGTTTGGTGTCACGTGTCAGGCACCAGGTCACGTGTCAGGTATCAGATATTCAGTTTCTTTCCGGGGGCGACCCGATTATATATAAATCCGAATGTTAATCAAGGTCTGTACAGACCTTCTGCCCAAAAGTGCGATTCATTTTTTTTTTCCAAAAGACCCGTGGTTATGTCTAAACAGTACAAAAATTTACCTTTTCTACTGATTCAAAAACCGGACGTCGTACTATGACGATAATCGGTTGTGTTTTTCCAATGTAGGGATACGTACCGTATTTTTACCTGAATGGTTCCCCCGAAGCAAAATAATAAAACCAATCAATGCCGTCGTGACGTCTCAAATCTTATTTTTTTCAAAATTGGCTGTTATTCCATAATAAAATTCCTTTTTAGATTCCATCTGTATATTGTTCTTTAATATAATATTCAATTGTCCCCGATTGAATGTAGAAAAAGATGGCGTCCATAAAGTCTACAACTGACAACATAGTCAGCCGGCTAAATACCCTACCGTGGACCTGAATGAGCATACGGATACCCGTGTTAGTTCTCGCAGGCTTACAGCCACTTGCGCGCGCTGCGGGGGTTATGCGTCATAGGCGGTTAAAAATGACCACAGTCCCAGCATGTTATGACTAGGTATTGTGGTGACATACTTAAAAAAATGTTTTTTTTGTTTAAAAAAGGGCAAAATTTTGGGTAATTTAGCCCCCTTAACTCCCATAGCAGCTTAAAACTTCATAAAAGATAGTGGTATATGAATTACATAGGTATAACCCCCAGAGGTAAAAATTAACCGGGCTGATTTCATCAAATGATTAAATAATTGAAAAGGTCAATTTTTCACTAGTTTCAGCAAACAAAGGGTTAATTCACTAGAGTAGCTATCAACATAAAATGACTTCTCAAAGTATTTGATGTAAGCGCAAGGCTCATTTGAATTTTCCGTCTTTTGCCCAATTTTCACGTGTTTAAAACGATGTTGTGCCCCCAATTTGCAGCCCAAATAATGAAGTTCATTTTTATTGCTGATTTGGTGTTGTCTTATGACCATACGTTCGTAGTATCAATTTCGTGCAAAAATTCCTTCGGGAAAGTGGTTCCTGGGGGGGGGGAGTCTATGGAAACCCCCTAGGGCAGTAACGGGAGTGTAAATCACTTAAAAGTGTTTAAAGGGAAATTCACACAACTCTTTGCGTTTCAGTTGTACAGCCTAAGCCATTGTAATAAAACCACTCCGGAGTGTTTTTTATTAATTACTTGATTGATACACAAACTAATTTAGCCTTATACATTCAGATGAGGGTTAAAATAAAAACAAATATGCAAAAACCTCAGTTTAGAAAATGAGGGCACCCTTTATGTAAAAGCGCCAGTGCCCCTTTACGAAATCTGAAGCCATCCCAGGGGTTGCACTAGCTTTTAAAACTTTTTAAAACTGAATAACAGATTCCAAACTGTTATTTATAAATGACCCTTAAAGCATCCAGAAATGTAAATTTGTGCACCAAAACCAAAATGGATGTGTATGGCGCAATGGTACCTTGTAATGCAACCCCAACTTAGTTTTGGTGTCCTGTAAGAGAGGAGACATTTACGCCAGGAGGATTTGAGGGGGAATACGAAAAAAAATATAAGCAAGAGGGGAACAGGTACATTTTCATCAAAGGAGAGAGGGAACTCCACGAACTTCTTAAAGCAATAACAGCACATTCTTGAATACCCCACTTTAATATTTTTTACATCTTGGAAATGATTTAGGGTCATTATTAGAAAGTGTTGTTTAATAACGTCGAAACGATGGGTAGGGCTGCTTTTCTTCCTGATTTACGTACCCTAGAGCGAATGTAATCACCGCCATCTTTAAAAACAAGCCTGTACGTAAAGTATAAATCCCATAAATTTTTTTGGAGCTCCCAAAATATCAACCAGGTTCTTATTTCAACAATGTGCCATTTTAAGTTCATTTAGCAAAATATGCCTCCTTGCGGCGGCCATCTTGGACGCCTAGATATTTAAGCCCCCTTCAGGCAGTTAAAAACTTGGTTCCGTGTAGTCGTGGTTAAAATTTTCTGTAATGAAATTTATGAAATTATAATGGCGGTTTTGCATTAAATAAAACAATGGCGGCCATTTGGAAATGGGCGCAGGACCCGCTTAGGCGCTTTCGACGGCGGACAACATACCGAATCTAGTCAGGGGGAACATCCCCTTCAAGGTGATATATCGGAAAATTAATCACTAATTGGATGCAACGAACGGAAAATCTGATGATGGCAGCTTATGGACTAATATTGGAAAACGGCTGGATGAGATGTGTATAATTTTGCCCAAAAAATGCAAATGGTGTACCGGAGTGCCCATGCCCATCTCTCTGTCTTTGGCGTTTGGGAGGTACAGACTCCCTCATATAATGTTGTGGGGGATTCGCCACTCCTCCCCCACAGCGAGTCTGTTTTGCATTCCCAGCATGATATGCCGGTGTCATAAACTACAGTGTCCATGTGACTGAGTGTCCTACCACCCATCCGTCTATTGTATTCTCCATTGAGTGCCGTATGCATCGTGTGTTTCAGCACTTTACCCAAATGACCTCGTCTACAAGGTCACGGTTTATTCCGTACATGTTGCTATGGTGGCTAGGACACTGTCTCATGGGGGACACTCAGTTTCTTTACACCGGTACCTATTTAGACTCCTGGGTGGAGAGGTAAATGCCTTGCACAGGTGCACAACATATTGGCCAAAGCGGGGCTCGAACCCACAACCTAATTTTATCAGGAAAGCGCTGATCCAACTGCACCACATGAACCCTCGCCCTCGTGTAATTTTAGTATGTCTAAATATTCCATTTCCTTTAGGGGCTGTTCGAAATAATTGGGATGGCCAAAGTCGTTTTGATGACCCCTTACCGATCAAGGCGTAATTTCTTGGAATCACTCCAACATTTCAGATTCCCGCTTCAATAGATCGACTAAATTGGCTGGAAGTATGGAAAATCCACTTTTATTTGATTCTGTTGCTCTTCACAAAATTTTCCCCCCCGGGTTATGGTTTACATGGTGACAAGATAAATCAAAGCAAATAACTTGTCAGATTTAGGTAATTTTAATTTATTTTAAAACAATTATCGAAATTACATAGTAGTACTGTTAGTATGATCTTCACACACCGGCATTATACAGAATACTAATTACATTTGAACACACTAGGAAGCATGCCCGTAGTGTGGAGGGGGAGTCGCGCGCTCCATTTTCACTTTTGCCGATTATTTTCCTGGATAAAAAGTTCAAAAAAGGACTATAATTAGGGTTGTTTCATTTTACAAAAAAGGCAACTTTTTTCGGAGTTCCGCACCTCCTCACCCCCAAAAAGAAAATCATGCGTACGGGCTTGCTAGGAAGGTTAGTGCTATGCGCGAGGCATGTATGAACTATAGGTAGGGATTTCCCGTAACCGACCCCATTTGTTTCTGACACACTTATGAATTCGGAAACCCTGCAACAGAATACAGCAAATATTATTCCGTTAATGTTTCCGAATTCATAATGTGTCAGAAAAAAGTGTGTCAGATGGGCCAGGTTCCGGAAACTCCCGTAAAATTTGTGTTCATCTATAGATCGGTTGAACAACAATTGTCCACATTTCACTTACAGCTACACGCATCGTGAATGGAATCTAAACTTCCTTTCAATTGTTTTAATGTATGTATGATATGCCCCAAAGCTCCCTAAAAGGCAGGTTCGTCATTTGATAAGGAAACCTCTTTATATTTTTACACATTCTGCGTATTTTGGAGTAATCATTACAGATATGCACGATACACGCAGGCTAGGCTTGAAGTGCTGTAAAATAGCCCATTTGTCATACATATGGTTTCCTATGTTACATATCCATTGCAAAACCCAACCAACCACTTTGCACAATGGTTAGTTAATCAAATCTTTTTTATGCAAAAATACATACTCCTTTTACCATTTTGGAAGAATAGAGACTTATACAATCTACAATGAAAGCAGAAATGATTGCATAATTGTACAGTTTATCATAGGTGGATTATTTTTAAAGACTGTCGAACCATTATTCTGAAGGACCTTTATTATGCAAATTGCATGTGACCCGACTGGGTTTTTCTTCTTGAAATTAATGTGTCCAGAACGGCCAATCACAATCAATTTTTTTCCAAAACTTCAAAATCATGCATTCTCGTGACCAAATTTGAGAAATCAATTAGAATGCATTCAATGAGTCCAAACAAGCCTAGTCTTAGGTCAGATTTTTTTTTAAGATGCTCCCAAATGACTGTTGCTGCCCAAATAAACACCAGTCATTGGGGGATTGAAGCCATCTAAAAAACCTAACATGTGACGGAGAAGAAGTTTACTCAATTTTACTGTAGTTTAGTAACAAATCTGTAAGGATCCTTTAAACGTAAGTATCATTAAAAGATCAGTTTTCTTCTGAAGGTCTATACTATGGCTCACAATAATTCTTGGACATAAAAAGCGGCGTTGATCGTTGCGTGTACAGCCTCTATGTGCGCGGTTTTGGCAGGGAAGCGGACGTACGTTCTAAACTGTCCAAGAAATTATGAGCCAGGTATTAAATGGAAATTTTGAATGTGCTCGTGCCAAACCCGGGTTATAACTATTTGAATAAAACCACCCATTGTCCTGACTGTACACACCGGGGTAACTTGCATCAGTGTTCTTTTACACCAAATCGTTGCATGCTGACATTTTTAAATGATATCGAACTTTATCTCGCCGAGTCTCTAGCACTTGTTTCCTCTTTCTCATTTTTGACAAAAAGTTGTGAACCAATGGATCTGTCTTGTCACATTTATTCGATTTGGAGTAAACAGAAACCAGAAAATGCATTACCCAGTGTGTAAAAGTCAGAACAAATGGTGATTTTATTTAAATGAGTATAACCTGGTTGGAACATGTGGCAAATTTTAATTATTTTTTTTAATTTAGACCTCAGATATTGCTCTTTGCATGATATATTACTTTACAGTGGCTTCCTTTATATAAGATTTTTACTAAACCACGACAAATATGAGTACTTTCTTTTTGAATCAGCCTCGGCCCTTTCATGTCAAAAGGGCGTAACTTGCTACCCCTTTTGCCTTGAAAGGGCACACCCCGCAATACCAATGCTTTATGGGATACATTTTTCCTTTTTAAATGTTTGGGCCTAAATAATGCTAAAAATACCGGTATACAGAATCCCCAGGGTTGAAACGGTTATAGGATAATGATTCCAAATACTAATGTGCACTCTAAAACGCCTTTTCAAAATGACCAGTTATCTAGTCACGAGTCATACTTAATAGAACTCTTATCAAAGTTTCAAAAGGTCAATGCAAATTCCCAAGTCCGTCTACCTCAAAATGTAAAGCGGTTATTATAATGTCTTTGGCCACTACTCATTTTTCGATACATTTTGTAAACTTTTTGAGAGTACTTTTAAATTTATATCCGACCTTTGACACCCACTTTAAAATGCATATACATGTGTCTTAGCTACCAATGAAAACATATTGCATATTCCATTAATTACAAGTACAGATAAAAATATAAATTCCATTCTTCGAAAAAATCTCAATTTCGTCAGAACAGCCAAAATAATATATCTAGGGTGCTTTACAATAAATCCTACAATACATTAAATCTTGCACGCACTTTTTTTGTCAAACAGATTCTATAAAATATATCTGATAGTTAGATAGATTATAAGTTATTATTATTTTCTTTGATATGTATTGAATAGCTCTGGCAGACGCATTCACAAAATGTTATCCAATTAAAAGTCACCCATTCATATCAATTATCCTAGGGCATTGCGAATTTGGAATGTCAAAATTACAACGAGAAAGGAACAAACATTCCATTCATATTTACATTGAACTAGCAAGAGGATCAACACCTGGCATTTAATTTTCACTATTTTAACAATTAATTTGAATTAATTGTAACGTTTCAATCCAGTGTTCCCTTAAAACCTGTTAAAAATATATAAACACACCCAAAAGTAACTCCCCAACCCTGCAATTTGTCTGTCAAGTTTCCAACGAAACATCGCATTATACATTATTGATAATTTGGAAGCGTTGTTTTTTACGCGTACTTGGTTGACCCCTCATTTGTAGCGATCGACTGAGTATTGTGGAAGTTTATGTCCACTTGACGAATCCACCCCAGGATTTAAAGTTTGGCACTAAAACCTATTGACAATAACGTCGTTTACAGATTGAAATCAGTTTTTTTCCCTCTTCTTCTCGTCTCCAGAACGAGCAAAAGTCAATTGTCATTATTCAATCAATTAAAAAATAAGGATCTTGGTGTTGTCACAGTAGTAAGTTTATGTGATCGTTGAGTCAAAACCGATATGCCGAAATTAATTGAGAATCAGAGATGGTGGTTATTTTAAATTTTGGTGCACCGGTTTAAAGTAATTATAGTCCCGTTCTCATAGTCCGTCTACACGGTAAAGAACGGGCACTCGATCATGACTTTTCACGCAACATTAGTTTCACGCTTTAGTCCTGTGTCGTTCTATGGAGCTAGGGACTGTGCTCTTGGCGGACTATAATTACTTTCACACGGCCATGTTATGGACAAAGGCCGGGACAGCAAAGAACTTATACCGTGATGAACGTTGAATGGGGCCGTACTCGTAAAAATTAGAGCGGTCCATAACGAAAAAAAGTCATTCCGATTAAAGATGCGTCTGCGTTTGCCTCGGATATTTAGGGTTTGCATTGGGAAAAAACTAGGTGTGGACAGGGAAAAAGGACGGTTCGGAATGTGCCGGTGTGAAAGTAATCAAGTCCGGCAGGTATGTCGAGTCCGGGCTCCTAGACGGACCAAACGGAATTAAAGCGTGAAATAATGTTGCGTAAAGAGTCAAATGAATCATTTGCCCTATTGGTCACCATTGTCTGACTGTGAGCCGGGACTAATATCTCCTGCCATCACCTGGACAGACTTCAAGATCTCCGAGACGTGGTAGGACCTCGAGTTAAAGTCTGCCAGCCAAGGACGCGTCGATACTCGACGAAGACCAGGGGGAGGGGACCACGTTGTGTGTTGTAGTGTTAACAGTAATAAACCGCTCTATAGGGTTTACTGAACTTTGATCCTTGGAGGGTTCGGTCAAGTAGGCATAACTTAAGTAATTACTCAGTCGAATGAGGTGTCAAAATACGCGTAGCGTAAATAAACACCCCGCTTCCCAATTTTATCCCATTAATGTATAATGTGGGGCAACCCAGTGTGTAGTACTGTTTTAGCCTACACATACACGTAAACAAGCGCGTGCGTGTGCATGCACGTACACACATACACGTCATTGTTGAAGGTTTTCGCAAATGTGTTTCTTTTTAATTTTGTGACACCGACCTGATTTTGTAACAAATTTATTCAAGGTCAATAAAAACACATTCTAACATCAATTTCAACACATATGTTGGCGTGCACCACTACGCACCCCCTCCAACTAACCACCCACCCCACCCCCCCCCCCCCCCCCCCCACACACAACACACAATTTGAAGCTGAGAGTTCGTGAGTAGCCTGGAAATGGTGACTTTACTGGCCATCGACACCATCATGTCAACATGAGTTCTTGCAAGCGCGGAGTTGAAACACACCTTGAACGGTTGGGGTTGTCCTCGTGAATCCAACGGTGGGGGTTTTGTTGAGGGAGGAGGACTTCCATGGGGAATACGAATGTTGAATTTCCGAAAGATGTTGGCCAAGAAAATGAAAGCTCTGCTCTCGCAAGCGTTCTCCTAAGAATGCCGCCGTCCTAAATATAAAAAAGAAGACGAAGAAACAGTATGAAATTTTAAAGGTGCCGTACACACACCAGTTCAACTCCTTTTACCAACTTTTCATATCGTCGTGTCTTTTGTTTCTGAAAATGTCTGCTTTGGGGCCAGAAGATGGGAAAATCGTGGAAGATCTAATTTCTGGAAATATTAATGCGTCAATATATCAAAAAGCAATTACTGTATGATCACGGAAAAAAAACATAGAACAACTCAAATACACATGGCGACTGGGACCTTTTCGCACTAATGATTTAGCAATGAACCCAAAGGACCAAAAATTTGTATCTTTGAGTTAACCTCCTTTAAGAATGATATATTCAGAAAGTCGATTGTTGTATCCGAACGCTTGGATTCTTTTTGTTCAAAGACCTGCCACACCCATGGAATCAAATTAACCAATGGAAAAACTTTGACTTTTGGGGATTATCGGCATGAGAATGTTGATGAGTTTCACCAGTAAATTGTTGTTACTATACTCCCTTACGATTACCATACTGGTTATTATTGACATTTATTTTTGATAATAATATGGATATCAGACAGAATGCATTCTGTAAACAAACGTTCTGCCATTTTGGCAAAGTGACCTCTAATTGATACCGCATCAATTGTGTCCCAAGTTGGGGGAGTAGTACTTCTTTTAGGCCAGGGAAGAGCCACAGCCTTTTCCCATTGGGAAGGAGGAGGAAACTGACTTCACCTTGGTAAGAACTAATAACGAGATTTGTGAGTGGTTTACTAACGCTTTCATACGCAAATTCGCGGACTATGACAGCTGGAATTCCATCTGCCCACCCCCGCTTTACGCCTGTCCATATTTTAACTTGTCTAAACTTCCATTTATAAATGGCAGGACAAAGCTCAGGTTACCTGGAGTAAGATGGAAGGGAGGATGAGTCCAAAACCGGTGTCATAACTACAGTGTCTGTGTGATGAATGTCCTTTACCACCCATCGTCTATTGTGTTCTCCATTGAGGTGCTGTATGCATCCTGTGGTTCAGCACTTGTACCAAATGGCCCTCGTTACAAGGTTACGGTTTATTCCGTTCGTACATGTTGCTATGGTAGCTAGGGGACACTCTCATGGGGGACACTCAGTGTTCTGTACACCGGCATATTTGAGCGCCTGAGAAAAAGTTCTTATAGATTACCTATAGCAACTTCATCATAATCTGCGACATCGACGCCTGCCAACATGGAGCAATTGGTGGGTGGTTTTATATTATAGGTTACGCTATACCAGTAGCCATAAATTTAATTTCACGGTTGGGACCATGAGTGGGGTTTATTTGTAGGTTTTGGGACACGAATATGATAATAGTCTTTTTTTGCGGGCGGGGCTATCTTATTCCGTACTATTTTCCAGCTTACATTTCTGACGCATTTGAATAACCTTTTCATTTCATCAGTTACCCAAGGTTTATCATGTGAATGTATGGGAATTTGACAGATCTTATTGGAAAATGATTCACTGATAACTTTAAATATTATGAGGTATCGTCTATAATGTCACATTTACTTTGAGTATCAGGCACCCCAAGAATTTCAGCCCAATCTGTTCGTAATCCAGGTCCAAAGAACCACATGGAAGAGGCTTTTAGTGGTTATAGTCATCTTTACATATTGATATTAATTTCCATTTAGGCAATGGTTTCCCACCAAAGACGGTTATCGTGATCACGCCGACCAATCCAATAGTAGATTGTAAGAGTTAAATACTTGGTCAGAATCACACTTATCGTCAGGTAGCATGTTCATGTGACCGTTACGTGAGTATGTACCACTATGTTTTTGCCTGAAAATGATAGATATGGGTGTGTAGAATAAGAATCTGCCGGGTGCCACCTGGGAGCTTGAGCATTTTGAGAATCAAGATGGGGTCGCATAAATGAGAATTATATATTCAACCCTCTATTATCAAACCAGGAGTTACTAGACATACTAAAGGATACAATGAAACAAGTGTAGGCACTGGTAACATAAGTCATACTTCAAATTCAAAATGGAAACCAATCCAATAAGTTTAAAATAGGCCCTATAAACAGCAAATACCTAGTGATAAAACTAGCGTGCTTAGGTTATGTGTTAGACACAATATATCTTTATTTATGAGTACTTTTAAAATTGTAACATGCCGTCAATCAATATGACAGTAAAAACTGGGAAACATCTTCAAAAAAATACTTGACACAAATTATAAATGTATTACACGCCTTCAAATCGAAAGCAATGTGTCAGGACATTTAGAAATGTACCTTTGATCCTACCCAATGTAAAACATACATTTAAATGTGTTTTAAATCCGCCAAATCGAAATATAAAAAATTTTTAATTGTTAAGTTGTAAAGTTGTCAAAATACCATAGGAAGGAATTACATTTTTCACATATATTGCACTCAATTTATAATATATATGACCAATTGTATTTAGCGCGGATTACCTGGTATCACTTGGTTATGATCATAGGTACATTTCTAATTGTTTCATTGTCACAATAATTTATACTTGAAGGTAATATTTAAAAAATTGTGTCAAGTATTTTTGAAGAGATTCCCGTTTTTGGGGCTGCCATATTGATTGACGTCATGTTACAGCTTTAAAAGTATCAGAAATACATTTATTGTGTCTAACGACATAACCCTAAGTACTTCACGTCTATATTTATAGCAGGTATTTGCTGTTATGGGGCATTATTTAAATTATTAGATGGGCTTCCTTTTAATTTGGAGATGAATACTCATGTTACAAAATGCCATGCAGTGTTCACTGGGGTCCTATAGTATATCTAGTTAACTCCATAGTTTGATAATGCTCAAGGATGCCCAGGGGGCACCCGGCAGATTCTTATTATACACACATAATCTATCATTTTCAGCAAATATATTGTGTCCATACTCAACTTTACGGTCAGGCCATAACTTGGACCATATCTTTCGAGTAGTATTAGTGATTAATCCAGAATTGCTGGTCCTCTAGTCTATTTGCATTTTTAAACATTTTTTATATCCAAATTTGGTCGTCTTCCTCCCGATGTTATGTTTAAGATATTTGACTCTAAGATTCTTCCCATTTTGTCTTTTGGATGATCTGAGGGTGGGGTAATCAGACGTACTGATTCACGAGCAACTACATTTAAAATTTTGCAGACATATTTGGGGCATACCTCGTACTGCACCATCCCCAGCTGTACGCGGGGAAATGGGGCGATACAGTCTACACATAACATATATAGTAAGAGTTATTAAGTATTGGTTGCGTCTTCTTCTTGATATTGATAGAACTAAAGCCCTTTACCAGTGCTATAATTTCTAATACACTAGAGGCATTGTTGATGAATGAAAGTGGTTTAAGGACTGTGGGCCTTAGATTTGTAAAAAAATACATCTTCCACGGGTTTTGGCGAAGTGGGGTTGCTCAAGGCGTTGCAAATATTGGTGCTTGTATGTCCTTATTCAAACAAAGGTGTCATGATATCCATATACAAAATTTACCGAGTCAATTGCAACTTACTCTAAATTGCAGTTGTATTATTAATTTACAGCATATTTACAAGGGGAATCATATCTGGTTAACGTTGATAAGTTTTCATTTAGAATTTATTTACTAAACTTAGGCTTGGTATTCTTAACTTGGAAATTGAAGTAGGTAAGATGGAACAATTACCCCGTGCAGATAGACTCGCGTCATCAATTATGTAATTATAATATTGAAGACTATAGGGAACGAATTCCAATTCGTCTTACATATGTCCTTAGTTTGATAGAGAGCCGAAATGCCCTATATGCCACCATATTTTGTAAATCAATCCAATCTAGCAAAATATTATAAGCTTAGGTAACAACTAGGCGGATTACTCAAATTATCGCTGAAATATACACTGCATGTAGTAAACGTAATGTCGCAGACAAAATTTTGAATTTGGTTCACTATTGTATTGAAGGGCCGGTGGCCTATATATATATCGTAATAAAATCTCTCTTTGCGAGCGAACTGCAACTGTAAAAAAAATAACATGGCAAAATTTACCAAAAGCTAACGATAACGACTGTTTTTTCTTTCTTTGCTTGTTTTCTTCAGCTTGGTTCCTCTTGCAAACTAAACTATCAGTTTCCATCACAGATATGTACATTTCAGAGCAAATGGGGCTGAAACACGAGTATAGGCCCGTAACTCAAAGAGTACACTCTCTATCCGCAACGAATGTGTTTTGTGACTTGTGATCCTAACTGAGAATGTAATTTGCGATCTCACTTCTATCTGACATTTCATTGTTATAAGTCCAAGCTTGAATAATTTAGAAGTTCGGGGTCCTCAAAGTCAATTGAAAGGAATTGCCAGATGATTGAAACAGTATCTTAAGGGTACCGTATACGCACCTGTGGAAAACGCCATGATGTAATTTTGCTTTACCAACGTTGGCGGATGCTCCTGCTCAAGAATCGCTCTGGTTTGAACTCTTGCGGGCAATCCCACAGTTGTGGATCCAAATGAACGCCAAGATAATTTACCATGAACGTTGTACCTTTCGGAAATCTGTAATTATTTAATTCTGAGTCTGCCGTGGAATCTCTCATTGCTATCGGTGCAACGGTTCCAAAACGGAGCGCTTCGAGAATGACGGCCTGTAGGTATGAGCAACGAGATTGATCTTCCAACGTAGCGAATGCTTGCGCTTTAGATATCGTAGTGTCTAGTTCTTGCTGCACTTTGATTTGGATGTCTGGATGCAAAACAAGCATCAACACACACCAATACATAACCGCGGATGAACTCTCTGACCCTGCCATGAATAAGTCTACCAGATGGAACTCGAGATTTTCTTCTGTGAAACCACTCTCGTCCGCTTCTTTGCTACTCTCAATTTCCTTCAGATAGTGATCAATATAATCTCGGGATTTGCTTCTATCAATAGTGGATTTGTGCTGTGCTATTTCTCCTCTCTGATACTCTCTTAGAATATCAAAGTACTTGAAGAACTGGAAACCGACCATGAAAGGAATTTTATTGAGGAAAGGAAAAAACAGATTTACACAGCAGTACTTTAGCGATTGGACACAGTTGCGCAAGTTTTCAACGAGGCTTACAATCTCTTTGTCGTCATAGGTAGAGCGGTGACCATATGCAAAGTAACTGATGACATTTACCGTGGCCAACTGGAAAAGAGTACCTGGATCAAACGCCTTACCGCCCGTGTTTTGCAATTCCTTGAGAAGGTGTTCCGTTTCTTGGAGAAGGTTTTCTTGACTGCAGGTTTGTCCAACTCCAAAGATTTGCATGGCGGCGGTGTAAAAAAAACCCCTCTTTGGCGGTCCTTTCCAGTTGCGATGGTAACTTGCTCCAACCAAACCTTAAAAAAACAATTGGATTAACAAAAATACGGTGTGAAGTAGGAGAAATATGCATGATAACTTTCAAGGTAATTTTCGTAAATATACGTTATGTTCCTGTTCATTATGTAAACAAACCAGTCCACATTGAAACTGTCAGCTCATTCACGTTGTTTTGTTGTTTACTCTCACACCCCCAGCAGGAAAGGGGGGTTTGTTATCGTCAGGCCCTTCGCCATGGGGGGGTGTGGGGGGTTGGAACACCCCCCCCAGCGATCCTCAAAAAGAGAAAGAAAGAAAAAGAAAAAAAGAAAGAAAGAAGAGAGAGAGAGGAGAGAAGGAAGAGAATATAAGAGCGAAAGAGAAAAAGAAAAGAAGGGGAGAAAGACACAAAAGAGAACGTGTCAGAAGCATAAGATTTAACTCCAGACTTAGCAAATCCAAATATCACAGAATTAAAAAAATTTCAAATGGATTCTCCCCAAGCCAACTAGTTTTTTTTTTCAAGTTTAGGCCAGGGTAAATCAAAATTTGTTTGCCAACAATACTTGTGATCAAAATGGGGAAAATAAATTACTGAAATCAACGCCCATGGCAGTGGCATGGGCAAACCAGAGGGGTAGCCCGGCCATCCCCCCTAGTTGGGTCTACCAGTGGAAATTTGTCAGTCGGGATGTGAAGTGGTCAAGACATAATTGGATGATCGGTTCCCTATCCCCAGCACCATAACTTTATAGGTCTACTGGCGTCTGGTTATTGTCCCATTCTTTCAATTGAATTAATTACTAATACTTTACCCTTCAAAATACCCTTCTTTACTCAGTCTGTTAATTCTAAAATTCAAGAGCTTCCGGGAGCTCCGCCCCTGGACAACGGCAGGGGCTCTGCCCTAACCCCCACCCATTAAAGACATGTCAATTGTGTTCCCCTCGTTGTACAAGCTTTTAAATTATATACTTCCGTCTCAGTGGAGAAAAGTTAGAACCATCTTTTTCTTTGAATCGATGACATTACCCTCAAAAGGGCAATCTGAAAAGGTTCTGAATGCTCAAATCCAAGAACTTTTCCCCGGGGGCTTCGCCCCTGGACCCTGCCAGAGGCAGTCTGCTTCTTACACCCTACCCGTTAAAGACATTGGCGCACGCCTATCTGAACAGTTCCCCTACGGCAGAACAAGCTTAGGCCTATTTCTGCCTGTTTCAGTGAGAAAAGTTAGAAAACCATGCGTCTTTTCTTAGCTTTTCCTTAATGAATTATTAATATTTACCATAAAAATTGTAATCTTGAAGGTTATGAAAAGCTCAAATCCAAGAGCTCCGGGTGCTCTGCCCCCTGGACCCCCGCGGCTCTGCCTCGCACCCGACTAGGGGCCCTAATCGGCCCCTGGACTCCCCCGTTCAGGGCTTTCACGGTTTGCGCCCTTTATATGGCCAGGCACTTGCGGTGTGCAGATGGTTTCGAACGATCACAAGAAATGTCTCTAAGGGCATCTACTTATGAAGTTTTTTAATGGCCCTTAAGTGGGCCCGGACCGCATGCCGTAGTGCATTGTTTTATATGCTCACTACTTCCAAGGACTCTTACTGCGGCTTACATTCTCATGTTTACACCCCCCTGACAAAATGTCTAGCGACGCCCTGGTATCGTAGATTCTGTCGTCGCCGTCCGTCTGCAAAAACAAAACACTATACTCAGCAATCACCATAGCCTTCTCTATATGAAAAAATCATACTTCGATCGCAGAAATCGACCCCGAGCTTCCCGCTTACATCACGCCAGTTAGCTGGAGCAATAATAACTGCAACATTGTGGCACTAGTGCTACAAGCTCCAAAATTGGTACATTGTCATGGGTAACTTTACACAAAAATAAATAGCCAATAAATCCAAAGTTGGCCATTTTTTCAATATGGCAGCAAATTACAGCAAATTTCACTTTTTATCAATATGGGATTGAACAATGGAAAACATGTAAAAAACTTAGTTACTAAACAACTGCTTGGGTTCCCTTTGGTAGTCTACAGAATATGAACTCAATGAACATCCAAATGGCCGCTATTTTTCAAGATGGCCTGCCACTAATTACAATATTACTTTTTGGATGGTCGTGATAATACAAGCACCAAACTCAGCATCTCAGGGGTTTCCTTGTGTAAAATATTAAACAAATACTTGATTACTTGACGATGTATCATTGCCAAGAAAACCAGGTGAATATAACAGGAAATGCTTGGATGACTAAGCTCAACTCTATAGTTGTTAGTATGGACTTACACTAAGGATAACTTTAGCATAGCAGCTTGTCAAATAATGCTGCTACTACCGGGTGTCTAGAAAAAAGAGCCCTCAAAGCACCCTCTATTTCACGAAAAGAAAAAAAGTAACCATATATAGAAATTATTAAAAAAACACCTGTGTAAACGTGCATTTCGTTAGGTTTCCGACCACGAAACAATCTTTCCAAAAGGACACATATTGACTTGGCTTGCTTTTTTCAGGGGGGGGGGTGAGGTAGGACAAGCCAATCTAACAGGCCCGCATAGTTTTCCAAGTTCCACGCTACCATTCAACATCCCCTTTGTTAGACTCTTTACACTGGTTACCCATTGACAAACGTATTCAATTCAAAGTTCTTGTCTACATCTACAAGGCACTGAATGGTCTGTCACCTGTCTATCTTCAAGATTGTATCACCATTTATATTCCATCAAGGGAAGGCCTCCGCTCAAGTATGGACAATTCTCGCCTCGTTATCCCACGTAGTAGAGGAAGGACGGGTGATGGATCTTTCAGTGTCTACGGCCCAACTCTCTGGAATCAATTACCACTTGCCATTAGGTCAGCCCCCACAGCTTTCAAACCAGGTTTAAAAACCTACCTGTATTAAATTTGTTGTATTTTCTGGTTGTGGTTTTCATGTATCCTTGTCATTATATTTATATGTTCTTTTGTGAAGCGCAATGATCACTTCCTGGAATTGCGCTATATAAGCATCGTTATTATAACAGCAACAGAACGCCATCAACTTCCGGCGCAACCCGAGTGCTAGTCTTATTCAAAGACGTAACGGTAGGAGGGCGCTCTTACGCATATCGAACGGTCACACACAGACTTGACTAAAGGCTAGGCCTGGTCACGAATATTTAAATCTAAATGAACGTTATTGGAAATTGCACTGTTGCAGCGGGGTTAATCCACTACCCTCGACGGATTTTGACGTCAATAATTTTTTCTTAAATTATCATGATAATACTAAGATCTGTTGAACGAAGGTCTAAGAGCTGATTTTGTAATATCACTGAGACAGAGACTTCCATAGTAGATGCACGTAGCAGTTCCACAAATTGCCATTTGGAAATCCTCAATGCCCAAATCGAACAGATCGTGTCCTACCCGCCTGCTTTTTTCTCTTCGTGAATTAGAGGGCGCTTTTAGGGTTCTCTTTTTTGAGCCACCCGGTATATGATATAAATGTATGACGACTGCGCAAATCAACAAGATAAGCTTACCAAGTTCAAGTTGATTTTGTATATGCAATACATGAATAGTAGCCAAGTCTTTGTTATTTTGTGTATATTGTTAATTTGGCACATCGATCTAAGATCGTAAGCACCAGAAACTTCTTTACCACTGAAAATTTTCCGGGAATCCAAAAGTGACTGGCCTGGTCAAAGGGCTCAAAGGCCACAAACCATGCAAACTGAAGGACCAGAGAAGATAACGTCCTTAATCAAGCTAGTGAGGACTGGACTGGAAGAGGCAGACATCCCGTCTCTAAAACATGGTGAATAGCGCCAATGGCTGTATGATGTGCCTGGGTTGTATGGGGGGGGGGGGCACACTCCCTGGAATATGTCGGTAAGAAAGTCACATATTGGCCCTACAGGTGCTGTTTTTGTTTACCGTTACACTATTGTGTGGTACCGGAGAAGTCTGGAATTATAAGTTCATCTGGTCAAACTTCGCCTTGCCTTTGCAGCGATAGTGGCAGCCTGCTCAGGAAGTTCGCCTCAGAGTATGGTCTCCAGAAACTGTCCAGAGAGTCAATCGGAGGGCGTGTACCGTTCTCATTAGGACCCAGACTTGTAGCGTGGGTACGGATCATGGGTACGGGTATGGGTACGGGTCCGAGACCATGGGTATGGGTACGGGTCCGAGACCGTGGGTACGGGTACGGGTCCCAGACCACGGGTACGGGTATGGGTCCAACTTGTGACAAAGTCATGGGTATGGGTACGGGTCCAAGCCCATGGGTACGGGTATGGGTACGGGTCCCGCTTACGACAAACCCCTGGGTACGGGTACAGTGCCATGGGTATGGGTACGAGTCTTTGGGTCGGGGTCGCCTTTGATTCTTATACCTGGTACTTATAAGTGCAAGAGTTTCCAAAACAACTTAAAGACACTATCAGTGATCCCTGAATAGTCCCAATATTGATTTGAAATTTGCAGATAGCTAAAAAATGAAGGTAAGAAGTCTGTGGAATCCTTAAAGTATTTTTTAGCACTAAAAAGTGGGCAGAAAAGGAAAAATCAATTACTTTTCAAGATATGTCACTATCCAAATTAGTTTGTTGCTCAGTACATGTAAGTGTCCCCTATGGTAAAAGTTCATTTCAATATTGGAGAGTTAATGGCTCGAACAGTGTAAATTATTTGTGAAAACACTAGGCATACGTGGTGCAATAGTACTGCATAGTGCATTAATATCCATGGTTTATCTGTATAAAATTATGTGACAAACTGTAGATAGACTGAAAATAAGTTTGGGATGTATAATTAAAGGTTCAGCAGGATACATATTTTGATTTTTGTGTATTTTGCTACAGAAATGTAGTATCAAATGTGAAAAGAGTGAAAACAAAGTAAAATTAGAAGTTTCTTATATTATTTTTAATCTAAAACACTTTCTATTTGCTTCAAAAGCAACCAAATTAAAATTCTCATTTTTTGTACCAAAGAACTAATTTCTCGGCTTAGTCCCCTCTCCAGATGGGAGCCTGGAGCTGAGCATTCAGTGCAAAAAATTTTTTTTTAGGGACACCCGATGTGTAAAACCCCTTGTTGCAAGCACTTTAACAATTCACTCAAAGTAAAACAAAATGTAAAAAACCCCCATTAATATCCATTAAAACATAGAATACCGGGCCAGTTAGTTTTTTGTTTTTCTTAAAATTTTACATAGGGTACAGGTAATAGTATGGCAACAACAACATGGAAACTGGTTGGTGACAAGACATGGGTATCGGTACGGGTCCGCAACCGTGGGTATGGGTACGGGTCCAAGACCATGGTTATGGGTACGGTAATTGGTCCGAGACCATGGGTCCGGGAACGGTCCGGGTCCAAGACCGCGGGTCCAAGACCAATGGGTACGGGTACTAGTAGTGTCCGAGCAGGGTACGGGTACGGGTCCAGCATGTGAGAAAGTTATGGGTACGGGTCCGAGACTGTGGGTACGGGTACGGGTCCAGCATGTGAGAAAGTTATGGGTACGGGTACGGGTATGGGTCGGGTATACAAGTCTTTTAGGACCTGACTTGCGGGACGTAAGCAAGTCCCTTGGCTGAGGGAGCAAGACTTGTTCCCGCCAATAGGTCTATAAATTCCAGGAACCATGGTTGTCTGAGCTACATGGGTACTAGATATAGACAGGTGCTGGTCGAGAAGCCTTCTCCGATACCCTCGTTCTTAATGTATTGGGGAAAGGCGTACTGATCCCAGAATGATCCAGTCCCCGCCATAGGGCTCCGTTCCCGCTGCGCCTGAAATATACGAGAATGTTGATGATGTGAACAGGACCCAGTCCGCAGACAAAGCCAAGAACAACAGCCCACAGTTCTAGCATGTTGATGTATTGGTGAGCCTGAACTTTGCACGAAAGGCTGGATAACCTGCGGTCGGGAACGTGAGCTCCCCAACCCTTTTTCGACGTGTTTGTTTTAAAAAAAAACCAGGGTTAGCTGAGGTATGAACGGAAACCCCAGGCAAGTTGGGTGGATGCATCCACCAGCGTGTGTACTGGGAGCCGTCTTGGAGATCTGCCTTGGGGCGTATAGTCATCGTTAGAACCCGGGCTGGCCCGAAAAGCTATCCCTGCCTTTAGCCTTGGACAGCTCAAGGGAACGCTTGCGCGGCGGGCTAACTTCGTCCACGCCCCTCCAAAAGGATCTAGTCCGATAAGGGGCATTCTTGAACCTCTCATTCTGAAAAAGCAAAACTCGTATTACGCATGCGTAAATAATGTCCCCCCCCCGCCGAATGTCGCGATCACAAGCGTGAGAACTGAAACTACAACCATATCAACACCCCCCCTGATTCTTGTCAAAACTCCCTAAAACCCTGCACCACTAGACCACCACCCTACTTAAACCATTCAATGTCCTTCCACCAACCAAAACATTTGCAACCATTTTCTTTCATCCAGGGTGAACAGTTTTCCTCCACGGACATACGGACGGACATGGGTAACGTGAAACATAACTCGTCAATAAACTAACTCCATTAATATAATCTCCAACAATAACTAATATACAACTCGTCGATGAACTCCATCCTACCACACCAAAAATAACTCGTTCATGAACCCGTCCATAACTCACCCAATAACTCTACAACCTACTCATCGCTTAACTCCATCAGCACTCCCAAATAACTCTAAAACGGTCAAAGGTCGAGGATCAAAGGCGTACCCCACCAAATGCCATATGTTGAATTTTGTGAAATTTTGACCCTCTCTTTTGACATTTTCCCCACCCTGTCAGACCCAGGGGAGGACCCTGGGGATGACTTACACTGTTAGTAGGCGCTTGTCCCTCCAACAATATACCCCAAGTACTACTCTACTTCAGCTAGAAAAAAAGATATGGCCAAAATGCTCCAGGGTTAACATTTTTATCACGGATGGGCGGTCGAAACGGACGAATGAACGGACACTGCTCATTTTATAGTCCCCGGTCCGAACTCGTTCGGCGGTGCCAAAAATTCAAGCGCCTTAGCCACAATCTGATGCCTCGCTGAACCCCTCTAGCCGCCACACTACTCTGCAGTGAGGCATTCAGGTCCGCCTGGGTGTGCATCGTGCGTTTGGTGGCTTCCCAAGATAGTACGAGCCAAGAAGCTATAGTTATCCAAGAGTATGCAGTAGTGCCAGGGAGGTAATAGAGACCAAAAGGGCAGGGGTCGTGGAAGTGACCTGGGCCGTGGCAAGTGGCAAAAGAGGCAGGGGTCAGAACAAGAGGGGTGGTCGTGGTTGTCAGGCACCTACACGAGCAGGTTTTGGTGACTATCCCCTCGGACCTCTTTCTCCTATCGGTCGTAGGCCGCCTGAGGGGTGGAAGCATATATCCTCAGACTTGTGGGTTCTGTGGGTTATAAGCCAAGGTTATCACCTGGAGTTCTCGTCACACCCTTCTTGTGGGAATTCGTGGTACTCCTCTTCCTACATAGGAGGAGAGGCAAAACGCCCTCCTACAGGAGATCAGAACACTAGAGGTCAAGCGAGCTATTGTGAGGATGCCGAAGTTGATTCAGGACGGCTTCTACTCCACCTTCTACTCGGGGGGGGGGGGTGGAGGCCCATCCTGAATCTCAAATTTAACCTCTGAACTTTTACATGTGTCCCCGAAAGTTCTGCATGGAAACTTTAGTAATTTTGCTCTTGGTTCTTCAACCAGGCTGGTCGGCCACTCTTGATCATTCTGATGCATTCCACGATATACACATGCACAAGTCTTATCAGAAATGGTTGCGTTTCGTGGTGGGCAACGTAGGATGGTAGGCTACCAATTTGGAATGCTACCTTTTGCGCTATCCAAGAGTAGCGAAGGTAGTAGCAAAGTCCCTCCGAAGAAGAGGGAACTCCCATTCGTGTATTTAGACAATTGGCTTATTGTGGCGGCCACCCGAGAAGTCTTTTTGCAGAACATACAGGTCATTCAATCAATCGTTAATTTCAACATGGGGCTGGTCTTCCTCACAGACCAAAGGGTTTCTGACATGATATTGTTCACGATCTAGAAGAAGTAGAAGCACGCCTATGGCTACGGCTTCTGGGGCTGATAGCAAGCCTGATAGCTACAATACCGCTATGCAGACTTCAGATGCGGCTGATACAGATCCACCTTCTGAGTCACTACCAATCATGCCATTACCCTCTGTCCTTGAAGATTCCAGTACTGGCAAGGTGGTCGAAGACCAATTGTTGCGCATTAAAGAGTCTTATAACGTCTTTCGCCAAGGCTTCCATACCCTTCAATTCCGCATCCCGCTCTCAGCTCCAGGTCTGTACCCGGTAAAGGGTCTGTGAGCGGCGAGTGTTTTCTGAGGCCCCTCAACCCCAGCTGGAGAGAACTCTCAGGAAAACATTGGGAATTTGGATCTTGCTCCATTTGACAGAAGCTTAACTCAGGGCAAATCGGGGTTTCTATAGTCAATTTGTCTACCTCCGTGCAGTGATGTCACAACCTTGACGCAGCATTTACGCACGCGTCAGGATTTGCCGTCTGTGTGCACGCGTGTAAAACGCCATCTTTTTAGGCCAGCGCGCGCGGTTTACTGGTGCGACCATCAAATATCGCGCTGACGTCACTGCACGGAGGAAGGCAAACTGAGTATAGGAACTGCCGATCCTCCTCAACCGAAGGGAAGGCACGGCTGAGCCACTGCATTCAACAGGTACGCTTCTAGTTTGAACTGAAGCCTGAGGAAATGATGGCTTTAATGTTCCTGGAAAGTGGAATAAAAGGCATAAACTTTGGGGGTTTAGGAGGTCTGTCTGTGAATCTCAGGTCTGATAACCTCTCTTCAGATTGCGGGGCAAATGACATTATTTAGGAGTTTAAAAATAATTGTATAATTGTTTGCTTGTATAACATGCACCAATTGACAGCACTAGATTTTATCCCTCAGTGGTGACTATTTTTTAAAAAATTGCAGCCATCTTGAAAATAAAACCATTTTGTTTATACAGGGTGAGTCCAAAAGATTTACACTCGATTTCAGAAAAATATTAAAAATATTTAACAAGTTTAGGAATTGGTTTTTATATATGAAAACAATAGCTCATTATATCCACTTTCGTTGGTAAAAAAATCTAAAGTTTACCTTTTCGCATATTGCAGATATTGTAAATTAACAGAAAGTCGCCAAAAACCATATTGACCACGGTTGTACAGTTCTTCACGTCCACAGCAGCAAAAGTCATTGAGTTACTGTCATCTAAATGCTTAATGAACCTTCGTATTGGTTCTAGTAACCATTAGGCCTACCTAATCCGTAAAAACAAATGTGTTGATAATATGTCTTACAATAGTCAATGACAGTAGCCTAAAGGAGCAGAGGAGGGGACTATCTTCCCCCCCCCCTCCAGGCCTGCGCCAGAAAATACCTTAAGATAGTGGTAAAGCAGGAAAATGGGAAACTGACAAGCAGAAAGGGAGTAGAGAAAAGAGATGGGAAAGGATGAGAAAAGATTGAGTGCAAAAGGAAAGGCAGATAGACGTTCAACGTATGTAATGTTCAAAATATTGATTCCCCAAGTTCGCCCCCCCTACCATTAGGTTATGAAGGCGTCGGTGAAATATGTGGGTCAACAGGCACTAATTGCACAGGATCGTGCCTACATATTTGATTCAATGTTTCCGCGAAAAGGTATGTGAGCAATTTCAAACATTCATTGAAATAATGCTTAAAAGTTTAGGTGTAAGATTCCATAATTTGTTATTGATTTCAGAATAATGAAATGACATTTTTCTTGATGAAGGTTTACACAAAGGTATCAAATCGAGCAAAGAATGTCATGATTTACTTGTGTAGACTCATCCAAAGTCTCTTTGGCCAACTTCCACAACAGTGATTCCGTGGACAGAGTGAAAAATGGGTACCTATCTTTAAGTTAGCATAACTTCGCATTGCAAAGTTTAAAATAAAAATTCAAAATTCCTCTAGTAGGTGAAATAATCTTGTTTTATATGTGATAGTCGGTATCTTTGGTAGATTGTTCACTGCTTTAGAAAAATTCAAACAAAACGAGTGTAAATCTTTTTGACTCACCCTGTATATATTTATGCTCTAGATTGAGAGCACGTGTGGTCTAGTGGAAAAGCGTCACTATGACGTCATAAGTTAAGTATAAAAATACTGGATATAGGGTGGAAAATTGATATTTCGCAATATTTCCGACTCAAAAATGTAGCAATAAAACTCTCTGAGTATAAACTAGTCATATCCCATTAAGGTGGATGCTGCACGATCGCTTCATCCTGGAATTTTCTTTAAAATTTGATATAGGGTATTTTCAATTGGTCTGATTCAATCTATAGTCAAAATAGGGGGTCACGGCACTTTGTTTTCGAGATATTTACGGTTATAAAAAACACATTTTTGCCAAATTTGTACACCGTTCTATGGGATAGTGATAAAATGATGCTAAAATCGATCACAGGCAATAAAACGCTTCCGGGATTTTCTAATTTTTTTTATGTCAATGTCCCAACCACATACGTCACAAATAAATAAAAATGGGGTCACGGACTTAACTTTTTTCCGTATTTCCCCAAAATGTTGGCCAAAAGTGCAAAGTTGTATTTTTTGGTTTGCGCTGTTTCTGGCCACGCGTTTTCAACAAAAAAAAAAAAATTTACTTTACGCCTCACGCACACCGAGAGATTCGCAAGCGTATCGGTTGCGAAAAGGGGGGCGTGTCCAGAATGATAATGGGATCGCTGATTCCTTCATGATGGAAAGACACGAGGTTCATTTCCCACCCTAATGAAAATCGTTTCATATTCATTTTGCATGCTATTTCTCAGATTTCACTTGATCCTTTTGGCTCTATTATTTGTGTAAAACCTGCAAACCCGTCTATTTGCTCGGCTTGGCTATAAACAAGGTGTTCGACGAGGTAGGCCTATTCCGATAGGGACCGGACCGCGGATTAAAGCATTATTAAACAGTTGTTTCATGTTTTTCTTTCACTTTTTTTGAAATTTTGTTTTTGCTAGGGTTTTTTGTCGTTAGTGTTTGATATGTTACTTTTGAATTTTTTTTTAATGTTGGGATTGTTTTTTGAATTAAATGCTTAAAAAGTAAATAAAATAAGATAAAAAAAGAAAGTAAAGTAAATAAAAAAATCGATAAAAAAGAAATAAATAAATACACTAAAAGGACCTGTTATCGTTTGTGCTATGCGCGGGTATTTTGGATTCAGATTTGTCCAGATTGGAGCTTAGCATCAAAAACTCACAGCGATGTCGTAGGCCTATGATACAATTTTCAACAATATACCAAGGCTGTTCTAAACTAGGGTATAGGTAGTGCGTGAAACTACTGGTTGTTGAATCTTTTCATGCCTCGATATTGTTTTAGAGGCTGTTTGTGCGCTGAAATTCCCGCCAATATAGGATAATGGCGAGAGAGAGAGAGAGGTGATGGAAGGAAAAGCCAGACACCTTTTGTTTTTAAAATTCGCGCCATGAAATAACGCAAATATACGCCAATATTTGCTGCGTTGCGAATTCGCAGGAAACTTCGCGTCAGGTCGCGACAAAAGGATGATTGGGTGCTATGCTTCCTAAATCTACTTGGAATCCTGCGCGTACTGACCGGTAGACGGCGGTGCCCCCGCAGATTTCTATTTATAACACTAGATAGCGTACGCCCGTGTTGACGAATAGGCGGCCACCGTAAACCGTTTTTGGAAAATTATAAATATAGCGGGAGGCCCGCGCGTTGCGCGGGCTCCCGCTAGTGAAGTGAACGGGAGCGATCACCTGAAAGAGAAAAGCATCACTGAAACGAAGCACGATCACTGAAACAGAAATACTGATGCACTGAAACAGAAGCGCTCACTGAAACTGATGAAACAAGCGATCACTGATGAAACAGAAATGATCACCAAAACTGAAGCGATAACTGAAGAAGAAAGAGTAACCATATTGGCGACACCGTTCCTAAATCACACACAGTGGCAAACAACAACTCATCAAGTCCACTCCCGTATGATTTACCCGTCATCCTGAAGTTTAAGACTACCCCCGTCACAAAAAAAACCTTTTAGTTAACTCAATTTCCCGTATCATATCCTGTATATCGTTTAGTTACAAATTTTTGTTCATTTGCTCGTATTTTTTAAATAAAAAATGCCCCCAATAGTGAATCCCGTATAAGTTTCCATTTAACTTTTTCATATGTCATATCCTCATTTTCCTCTAATAACCTCCTCAAATTCCCGTTATAAACTTCTTCTATCCTGCAGTTTTGCATTCCCCCGTAGCAAACATCCCGTGAGCGAATTTTTTCCACAACTAGTTCCGCTTAGTTTCAAGCATATCCGTAGCTAGCCCTATGTAGGCCTAATTCCTATTTTCTAACTAAAAACCGCAATATTTCATCCCGTAACTTACCGTATATTTCAATTTTTTCTCAAGACTAATCTCAAAACTACTTCACCGCGTGTGTTCTAACCGTACTTTCCATCACATCAAAGCGAAATAATAACATGAAAATCGTTTTTCTCTTCTTGTCATTATTTTCTTTACCCACATCACCGTTAGTAAATATAGCTCGGTGGTTTTACACTACCGTACACAATGTTAAGGCGCCTGTTACTTGCGTAGACCGCATGTAGCGTATCACGCGTAACCGTTGCGTACCGCAGATAGCGTCTCACGCGTAACCACCCGTCGCAACGCCACCACGCATACGCGCCGCTTAGTAACGCGTGCAAACAAATGGTAATTTATCATAGCACCGAGCACATTTTCGTTGATTTTTCAGTCATTCGAACGGATTTCGTCCAATATATGCGCTAAACCGCCGGTATCCTCCGCACCTTTCATGGAATTTGGCGAATATTGATCGAAACTGACGGAGCCTTTTAGCGAACATACATACATTACATACATACATACATTAACAACATTTGGCAAATTATAGTAGATCATTACGGTCATCCATTCGAAACGCGCCCGCGTACTCCATGCCGCCGAAACCTGTTTGGCCGGAAACGGTACAAAAATCGTTCTAACTATGCAAATGCTGATATATGAATAAATTGGTACACCACGCTATTAAATCAGGGAATTATGAATAATTGGGTACACCACGCTATTGGAAATAAGTACGCACTGCGGGAAAAGATGGTTACGGCCTTTTAAGAAAAAAAAAAATAACAAAAAAAAAAAAAAAAAAAAAAAAAGAAAAAACAAAAAAAAGAACACAGAAAAAGAAAAAGAAAAAAAAACAAAAAAGTCGAAAAAAAAAAAAAAAAAGAGCTGGCGTTCGCTAGCTAGTGTTATTAGAAATCGGTGTCTGTGCACACGATCGTGCCGCATCACATATTTCTATTTATAACACTAGATATCGACCCCGTGTTGAAGAATAGGCGGCCCCCGTAACCGTGTTTTGAAAATTAATAAATATTCCTTACGTCATCCATTTCGAAACTGCGCCCGCGTCCGCGCATGCGCCGTAACCTGTTGGCCTGGAAACTGTACATCGTTCTATGCAAATGCTGACTATTTGAATAATTGGTACCCCCGCTCATGTATCAGGAATATATGAATAAATTGGTACACCACGCTTTGGAAATAGCACCACTGCGGAAAAGATTGGTTACGACGGCTTTTGAGCTGGCGTTCGCTATCTATTGTTATTAGAAATCGTTGCTGTTCACACGATCGTGCAGCATCACAGTTTTCTATTTATAACACTAGATAGCGTACGCCCGTGTTGAAGAATAGCCGGCCACCGTAACCGTGTTTTTGTTTTGGAATTGTTTGAAATATAAATATTCATTACGGTCATCCATTCGAAAACGCGTACGCGCATGCGCCGTAACCGGTTGGCCTGGAATGGAAACGGTACTCGTTTCTATGCAAATGCCTGAATATATGAATAAATTGGTAACCACGCTATGTAAATCAGGGAATTATATGAATAAATTGGTACACCACGTTATGAAATAAGTACGCACTGCGGGAAAAGATGGGTACGGCTTTTGAGCTGGCGTTCGCTATCTAGGTTATTAGAATCGGTGCTGGCAACGATTCGGTGCAGATCACAGATTCTAGTTATAAACACTAGATAGCGTTCGCCCGTGTTGAAGAATAGGCGGCCACCGTAACCGTGTTTTTGAAAATTATAAATATTCCTTACGGTCATCCATTCGAAACGCGAACGCGAATGCGCCGTAACCTGTTGGCCTGGAAACGGTACTCTTCTATGCAAATGCTGATAGATGAATAAATTGGTACCACCACTCTATGTAAATCAGGGAATTATGAATAAATTGGTACAAGCACGCTATGGAAATAAGTACGCACTTGGCGGGAAAAGATTGTTACGGCTTTTGAGCTGGCGTTCCGCTCATCTATTTTCTTAGAAATCGGTTGCTGTGCACACGATCGTGCAGCAATCACAGATTTCTATTTATAACACTGCTAGCGTACCGCCCGTGTTGAAGACTCGGCGAGCCACCGTACCGTTTTGGAAATTATAATATTCATTACGGTCATCCATTCGAAACGTGCCCGCGTACGCGCATGCGCCGTTACCTGTTGGCCTGGAACGGTACAATCGTTCTATGAATTCAAATGCTGAATAGATGAATACATTTGGTACACCACTCTATGTCATCAGTGGAATAATGAATAATGTGGAAATACACCACCTATTGAATAAGTACGCACTGCGGGAAAAGATGGTTCCGGCTTTTGAAGCTTGCTTCGCTTATCTCGTGTTAATAGAACTCGGTGTGCAAATGAGATACAACCTAAAAATACTTCACCGATTTTTATACTGTTGCATCGACATTGTCCATAACTGAGAACCAAATTTGACCATAACGGCAAGCAATCTTAAAAAAATGGCCGCCATGTTGGCTACGTTATTTTGTGTAAAGGCGGGCTCCAAAAAGTTACATGTGCCAAATTTGGTGCTTATAATCACAAAGTGCACACTTGTGGGCAAAGTTATAGTTATCTGCCAGGTAAGTCGCTCATTGAGACTTGATAATAATTGGGTGATAGATAAATTCATCGTTGTTTAAATTCCCTCATTTCCCCGCTTCTCTAGGCGAATGCATGACTGAAAAAAAACCATTTGTGTAAATTCAATCATTTAACTAAATCCACGTCCTTCATATAGAAATCGCGACACCTGTTTACCAAATTTCCGGATCCAGAATTGTTGTTATTCACCGTATCCTATCGTCAATAACACTTTGAGCAAACTCACTGGCACAAGAATGGGGTCTCGCCCACATAACCCTAAGATCGACGGCAACTTGCCCTGTGCTACTCATTGCAGAAAAAAAAGTACATGCTTGCCCTGTATGGGAGAGTCAACCCATGCAAGAGCTTGATGCCCCCGTCCAACATCAACGGAAAACATCCTAGCAGAAATTGCTCCACCAGACATCCGTCGTTGCGTAGCGAGCATGCAAGAGCATAGCTGCCAAGTATCTAATGTGAAGCACCCTATGTCTGGACAGATACCTGCTGCCAACCGCCTTAACTCCAGAGAGAGAGAGAGAAGAGATAGTTTCTTAAGCAAAGTCAAACCTCTTCAAACAGTCTCTATTAAGAGAGTCGCCTTGTGGAAAGACTTGCCATCAACCAAGTAACATCTATTGGTATTGAACCGGGTGAGCATCTCCCACCTGGAGCTGACTCATCATGGGCTGAATGGCGATGCCTCAACAGATTGAGAACCAGAAGAAGAGGGGCGACCTGGAAGCAGATCAAGACACTACCTGTGGTTGTGGAACAGCACCACAGACAATGGAACATCTCTTAGTCTTCCCACTGCTGGAGCAACAATGCACAGACAAGGACCTTGCGGAATTCAGTGAAGCAGCCAGACGTTGTACCAAACTCTGGCTGGATCATATTGAGAACCACTGTGTTTGGACACATAAGAAAGAAGACCATATCCTATATGGTATAAAGTTTACGGAATCAAAAACGGAAAATCCGATTCATCGCAAATTTTACAATTGAGCATTTCAGGTAAGTAGTTTTTAGTGGAATATTTGTAATACATACACAAAGAATTATATTTCTCTGCGTCGGCCTTTAACAAATTCGGAAATACACGTCCCCCCCCTGACCTTGTAAACTAGGGTATTAGGAAGCCACAGTGGATAAAAACACATAGACAGATGGGCGGTGCGACACTCAAGTAAACTGAGTTACACGGCCACAGTGTAGATGTTAGTTTACTGTCCGTCGACTCCTAGTCCACCTCCAACGGTAAATGAGGGGCACTCGTTCAGTTGACTCTTCACGACAGTTTCACGCTGATTCCGTTGCCATCTATGCCCGGCCTCGGACTATGATGCGGAAGGTCAGGCGGGACTATATATACTGTTCACCGGGATATCGTCCCGGTCGAGATATGATTATCTTTTATTTATACATGTAATATTGTTGAAAGCATCACACATACCCATGAGAAGGGACAAAGTGTGTGACTTTCAATTTGCATGATTTGGCCATTGTTCGAAAGAGCAAATGTGCAAGTCGAAAGATGGGATTATTAAGACACGTCGCGATCTCGATGGGACACTTTTTGGTATACTGGAAGCTATTGCGAGTTAAGTATATAGCATTATATTTTTTCACCAGGACTTTTTTAACACCTGGGGAATGCTGTCTAACATACCAAAGTATATCAAGAGTTTCGCAAAAGATTGTGCCGGGGGGGGGGGGTGGGGGTCTTGAATTTGGTTGATTATCATGCTCGGTCAAAAAAAAGGACTATAACTGCGAATGTGGGACTGCCGCTACGGGTATTCAATCACAATAATCAAGTTAGTCCGCTAGGGGTAAAATTTAAGTCGAGATTTTGACTGGGTTATTCATAAATAAATGAGTTGCCAAAAATATTGGGCGAGACCAATATTTTAAAACTCATAGCAGACCAATTAATATTGGCGCGTAAATCATCCAATTTTATCATTATGTTTTGGAATCGATATTTTCTCACACTTGGGACTCCTCAAAACATGATAATGGTCATAAATTTGGACGTTGGGGATCTGGCGGAAGTTACCTTTGTAGCAATGCAGGGCAAATATGCAAATGGCGCATTAATATGCACACAAATACTAAAGAGCAATGCATGGTTATTTGCATGTACCACTACCCACATACCAAATTGCGTTGAACTTTGGACTTGGGATCTGGTAGAAGGGCACCTTGTAGTAATGAAGCAATCAGAGTAAATATGCAAATAGCTTATTAATATTGCACAAGTAATGAGACACAGTGAATCGGCTATTCTTGTATCCACCACCTTTGTAGTAATGAGTTAATAAGAGCAAATAGGCAAATGAGCTCATTAATATTCACATGCTGAAGACGAGTACGCGGGTATTACTTGCATCCACCTTTTCCACGCCCCAAAGTTTGTCAACTCCGGTATTGGCCCATCTGATTAGAAGTTCACTTGTAGTGATTTTGAAAACAAATGAGAATGTTAAGAGTGACAGAGAGACTTTGCACAGTATTGTATGGAATGAGAGCTGAAAACTTCTGGGGAATAAGCCGCGTAGAAATTCTAAATAAAGTATGAACCTTTGACGTTTGGCCTACGGACTATTATTATTTTTATTTACGTATTGACAAACGGGTCCCGCTAGGAATATAATTTTACGGCAAATTGGGTCCATTAGGGGTATACTTTCACTGAAAATGGAAATATTTTCACCGACAACTGGTCCTGTTAGGAGACATGGTCGATCGCTACGGGTTCCTTTCAGAACCCCTGGAAAAACCACACTCCGAGACCCTCACGGGAGATCGTGGCAATGGAAGTAGACTTTTCTCACAAATCAATGGGACCTAATGATAAATTGACCCTTACCTCGTCTTTGAATAGTCCCAAATTGTGGAGCGGAGTCTCTCGCTCAAACAAAATTTCCCGTTTACACAATTGCTTCCTCAATGTCTTCCTAGCTAGGTAATAACGCGAACTACCATTTTTATCGTGAACAATCGCCGTAGATTGCTGCTTGTTTTTCCATCCATTCTTCACTTCCAATGCTGAAAAGATTTCCCCGACTAGCGGCAAAACTCGTGGACCAGGTGGAACTTGCTGCGAAGGAACTGCTTTCTGTTGGACGAATGAGTGAAGGGCATATAACACAACAGCAAACCACAAACACGACCGGCGTGTTGTATCATGGTTGCTTGAAGTGACGCCAGATGAACAAGATCCACGGCCACGACTGATTTTACAGAAATCCCACCGACTTCGAAGTTTTAAAAACATTCACATGAAAATACCACCCCTTTGGCACGTCGGTACTTAATTTTGCCTACCCACCTATCTGTTTAACACGCGAGTCGAAATGTTGAGCACCAGCATGTCAACAAAATTGCTATATCCTACTCATTGTACTGTTATTTATTTACTATTGTGTTATTAACTGTGACCTCAACCGTGCCTCAATTACAACACTTGCGGGTTTTTGTGCATGTACTACTGATGGGCATTCTGATTAGAGGTCGTGAGACCCTGTCAGGTCAATAATCTTAAATAAGACGCAAGAAAGAAAAAAAGCGAATAACGCCGTCTTTTGTTTCACATTGGTAAACTTCTGAGATCCAAGGTGGACAGGCTTATTTGCAAGGATGATTACTGGCCGAGAGGTTTCATTTTTTGTTAAGTCTTACTATTAGTCATTGGTGGTAAAGTGTCCTCATAATGTAAGGTAGAACGATTCATCTTGCTCTTCACAGTGGTGGCGACTTTTCTTTTGTTTGGTCCTTATTCATTGTGCATTGGATTTAAGGCCAGATGCATATAATGCATGACGAATCGTGCTAAATGTAAGGTATTTGGTTCCAAGTCATAAGTTGGACTAGTGGATTCCATCTCATTGTTCTCAGTTGGGAATTTGGGCTGCTTCCCTTCCACCAGCTCTCTTCACCACGGTATCGTTACTAGTGACAAGACAGTGACAAACACGTGGCATCACACATGGTAGGGGCAAACCAGGCCTGAGCCTAGGGGTGGAGAGGATGGAGAGAGTGGGGGTAGACTAAAGCAAGTTTTCCCGAGGCTTACCAGCGTCAGGGGCGGATCCAGGATTTCTCAATAGAGGGGCGCCAAATTCTCCCATATTTTCTACACGGCGCCCGGCGCTCTTAAAAGGGTAAAAGGAAGGGTTCAGAGCACAAATTTAACAATAAATTCGTTGAAGCTACAATAAATCCCCCTTCCCCTCTTTCTTCCTCCCCTCTTCTTCTTTTAGTTTCGCTCTCCTCTTTTCCCTTCTCCTTTACTTTCTCTTTTTCTTCTTCTCTTTTCTTCTCTCCGTTCCTCTTTACCCCTCTTTTCCTTTCCCTTCTCTGTCTCCTCTCATCCCTTCTTTTCTCCAGATGCGTAGCTAGCATGTTCGGGGCCCTTGGACAAAACAAGAATGGGGGCCCCTATAGGTATGCCCGAAAACTCGGTCAAAGTTTAACAATCTCAATGAATGAACACGGCTTACATAATACTTGAGATCCCTGACCGAAAATTGAGAATTTTAAAATTATGAAATACGTGTTAGAGATGACTCTCTTCTATCTCTCTCGTTAGGGTTAGGGTATTTGTAGTGTAAGGGCCATAAAGGAAAACTAATTTGTTCATGTACGAAGTTTTAAAGAAGGTCATAGGAATCTTCCTTCGGTGGCGCGCGTAAGCAGCTTTTATCGGGGGGGGGGGGCGCGGCCGCTGCAAAGGGGGCATACAGTTAAGGGGGGTCAAGCAATATTATCATTTGCTAGTATAGAATAGACTATGGTGTTTCACTGAAATTGGACTGTGCAGAAAAATCACTATTTTCGGAGGAGGGGGGGGGGGGGGGGCAATTCCCCTCTGGGTACGCCATGCTTTCCGTCCATCCCTTTAGGGCCACTCTTTAATCTCCGAGGCCCAATTCCCCATTTCTGCAGAAACTAGTGTTAGGCTTTAATGAATAGCATTCAGAGCTGAATGTGCAATTGTGTCAAATACGGCAAGAAAGTGGATCCAAATTTAAGAGAAAACACAGAAAGTTCATCTTGGGGGCCAAACATGGGTTACTGAAATCCACACTATGTTTTAGTCTTCTAGGCCCCCTCCATGGCCTTCTTTTCTCCAAACTCTCATTTTCTCTAGAGCTTTCGGGCCCCAATCCTCCATTATTCTAGAAAAACAAGTGCTGACAGTAATGAGATACATGCCGGTCTTAATATGCCAAGAGGTCTCAAATAGGCTCAAAAGGGATCCAAAATTTCAAGTACAGAATAATAGCCACCACTGCGGGGTCCATAAGAATGGCACTGAATCAGTACGCCATTATGATTTGGTTAAGGTAGCCCCTGGTATTGGCTCACTAAGGTATTTTTAAATGCAGACAGACCGCCTACATTTGCATTAAGATAGGGCCTCTCTCTTATAGCGTATTAATGCAGACTTGCTTACATTGACATTAAGATAGGCCTCCTCTCTCTCGCTTTACCGGGCAGAAGGCATTTCTAGAATGGGCCCCTGAATTAATAAATTATTAATTGAATTGTTTTTTGTTCCTCCCTCCCCCATCTCTTTTTTCTCAAATCCTTGGGTGCCCTAACCTCTCGGCGGGGCCCGTGGACTTTGTCCACTCGGTCCCTATGGTAGCTACGCTGCTGGCCAGTTTTTCTAACCTTCTCGGCCCCATTTTTCGCTTCTTCCCTCCCCATTTTAGTTGTTCGGGGTAAATCCCCCCCGCTGTTACGCCATGCCACTGAAGCAATACGTGCTGGTGTACAACGCATAAATTGGCAATAAGCTGCAAATTGCATAGTGCATAAGCTGCAAAATTGCATAAGGTGCATAATTGCATAAGGCATAAGCTGTATAATCTGCATAATTGCCTAATCTGGAAAAGCTGCATAATTGCAAAAGCTGCATAAGTGCATAATCTGCTGTAAGTGCATAATCTGCATAATCTGCATAATGACATAAGTGCATAATCTGCATAATGCTAAGCGCATACTTTTATTTTAAAATCAATTATTTTTTTTTTAACCATTTTGGATAAAATTAACAACATCAGGTGTTTCGGTAATGCTCCACAACCATCCAAAACACCAAGCAGGCCGAAAACATCCAGAAACCTTGGCCGGAGATCATGTCCAAAGTCCACTTTTGTTTAAAATTCATATTTTACATCCATTTTAAACCAAAGTAGCTAAATCGGGGTCCAGGCAATGTCCATCACCATTGAAACACAAAATAAGCCATTTTCAGCAATGCGCAATAGCCATTGAAATAAAATGGAACCTAAAAACACTGGAACCACTAAGAAACAAACTGGGAACCATCAAAGTGGCCACTTTGTTTTATATTTTAGGGTGCAGACTATGCATTAATGCAGCTTATGCAATTAATGCACCTTAGGAAGCTTCTTGATTATGAAGCTTATGCAATTATGCAGCTTATGCAATTATGCAGCTTAATGCACGTATGCAGCTTATGCACTAAATGCAATTATGCAAACCTTATCAGATTATGCAATTTACAGATTATACACTTATGCAAGCTTAGCACGTATGCATATTATGCAGTTTAATGCAATTTGCGTTTTACACCAGCCGCTGACGCATGGATTGCCAACGATTATCTATTGTCCTTCGCGGTCTGTTAAGAGCTACATGCCTACCCAAAAAGTGACCCTCGTTTAAAGCGATTATGTGCAATCTGTGAGTCCAACAAACCCCCGGATGTACGAATGACCTTCATAATGCCTACAAATTTCTAGCGTCTATTTTCAGATGTAGTACCATTAATATCACAAGCAACAACCATACCCTGCACAGACGGCATCAAAAAAGTAGAGTAGGCCTACCAACCAAATCCCCCGAAATAATGAGACAAAGCCACTGTTCACAACTATGCTCACACACAGTGGCTAACCAGGGGGGCAGCTCCCCTGTGGGGAATCTTGCCCCCTGAAATCAGTGATTTTCTGCACAGGTGGCAATTACCTTTAAAACAACATAGGCCTCCTACTAAAAACAACAAATTTTTAATATTAATGCTCGGTCCGGATTTAGGGGCGCATAATGGCACCAGGCGCCATGTAGATGTGTGTAAAAATATAAATATTGACCTTTTTTTTTTACGCACGGTGGACCTATAGTAGTTTCACCTTCAACCCCCCTTCAGATTTCGATCCGACCTGGGAAAAAATTCGGTCTAATTGACAATCCTGGATCCCGCTCTGGATGCTTGCCCCCTCTGAAAATATGTGTACCCACAACCCTGCCCCCCCCTGAAAAAAAAAAGCTGGTTATGGCACTTCTTTCTCAATAGTAACTGGGATACGTATCTTTGAAGACACCCGTTTGATAGCACACCTTAGCTTAATAATATCCAATCCCGCGTAGCAATAAAGACCCGCTTGGGCAGCTGTGCTATCTAGGCCTACTATCTAAAATTAACAAAATTCCACAATATGAGTTTCAAATAAAACTAGAATTTCGCGTTCTCGGCCTTCGCCCTCGCTATATACGAATCGGTTTTGCAAGGAGTTGTGAGGTTTAGACCGCTTCCCAAAGGTTTGATTAACGAAGGATGTCCCACTAATCTTAAACGCGTGAAAATTAAGAAAAAATATAACTTTTGAAAATAGGAATGTCCTGCAAGGGGCCGTAACCACCGGGGGCAGGGGAGCAGATGCCCCCCCCCCCTGACCACTAAATGGGACGGAGAAGCTAAAAATGGGGACCGAAGAAGGGGGAGAAAGGGAAAAATAAATGGGTCCTCCCGCGATCGAAGCTAGCTGGAAAAAAATGGGGAAACTTCTGAGCTCGCCCCCCGCCGCTCTAAATCTCATGTAATATTTTCTCAACATTATTCGTTAGGTAAAACCCGGATTCAACAAAAGTCAATGGGTCACATGCGTGTGGTGCTTCCTTTCCCAAGATATTTGGGAAAATAGGCTAAAGGTCATTTGTTTATTACCTAAAGGTCAACATTTCTAATCAAGATTTCTTTGTAAATATAGCAAAAGAATTATCTAATGATACTGGATAAAAAACATGCTTTTTCTTTTCTATGGTTGGTTCCCTTTAATAGGGAGTGGTATAATGTCCCCATCCATATAGAGTCCTACAGGGAATTTTGTACCCCTCCCCTTCCCTTATAACAAGAAGATCCGAAGTGCAAAGCAGTTCATCTTTGGAATCCGGTATCATGTGAATTTAAAAAAAAATTACAAAGACATTTGGGTTATGAAACCTGAAAATGGCATGAAAATTAGACTGGACCTTTAAAATACCCGGGATTTTTCTATTTGACTTCTTCCAATTTGTGGTAGAGTATGCCAATAATCTAATGGTCATGTTAATGCAAGGGCATTGATGGTGTCCGTGCATTCGCACTAGCACAGTATCCCCGTGCCACATGAAGCATGACAATCAGCGGTTGTTGCATAAACTTGATGAGTTGCTTTAACTTATTCAGGGGGTGTTTTGAATCACTGCCATGATGCATCAGCAATTCCTATCCCGTAACTGTACTCACCCATGTCAGTACGTGGGATAAAAAGTGTTCCAAAGGTTAAGAACCTCAAGACATTTCTAATCATGCAAAAAATGCCCTAAGTGCTAATGCTTTATGGGCTAAAACCAGCCTTTAAAGTCGGGTTTTTATGGGTTTAATAATAGCGTTTTTATGTGGATCACATGACCCTATTGAGGTGAAATTTTCCCAAACTGGTGCATTGTGGATTGACTCAAACACCGCTGACTTAATCTGAAATAAGGTGAGCAACTACAGTAAACTTGCATAAATAACATGAAGTTTAACATCGTGTATAAAGGTTTGAACCTTTAAAATGTTGTACAGGACGGATTGAAGAGTTACATTTTGTCCATTGGTATTTGAACTTTCTTACTAAGTCTAAAGTTGAATGACCAGCTGATGATAACCACAAATGACTCACTGAACACCACAGAAACTGGTCATAGCTAATGTGCATTCGTAAGTATTATGATTTAATGTCAATTACCCAAGGAAATAAAAACACTTTCATGTTTTACAAATTACCCCTAAGACCTTTGACCCTGCCCCAGATGGCTCATTAAGGAAACACCTCATAGACACTGGTCACAGCCAATCACTTGAGTACACATATTAGCTGTTGATATTCCTACACTGAAAAAACAACTTTTATACATTGACAAATGACTCCTATTGGCCCAATCATGACCACTAACCCCAATCCGTGCTTAAAGGCACTATTAGTATCCGCCCGAAGAGTCAAAATCTTTGAAATTTTGGACAAATAGCTGTATAAGTGGAAGATCAGTCTGTAGAATTCTCATAAGTGAATTTTTCAAACTGAAAACCGTGATAGCAAAGAGAACAGCAGTATTCAAAGATATGAATCCCCATACAATTACGTGTCGTAGTAAGTGTCCGTACGACCATATCGACTAAATTTTCCGATTTTGTCCTTATTAGGCTGTTTTAAATCTTAGCACTTGCAGGGAATGTTAGGACACCTATACTTGTTACAGAGATGCAAAAAATCTATTTTTGATTTTTTCAATTTTCTGATTTAGCAAATCACTGATACTAGTGATAGTACCTTAAGTCTGGGGTTCTGACCAAGTTTGGTCCGAAAATAGGATGGATTGCCCAAATCACTTTAGCATGAAATGGCGGCGGCAGCACCACCCCACAACCTCCTCCACCACCACCTCCACCGCCACCGCCACTGCCAACCACCACCACCACCACAATCCACCACCACCACCACATCCCCCACCACATCAACCCCTCCTCATCTCCTCCCACCCTCCCCTTCATTGTCGTCATCATGCCAGCAGGTGACCACAAGTTCCCTCCAGCCATGGCGGTCATTAGCCATTGTTAACAGTTGACTTTACTTAGCATGTTGCCCGTTTCACACCTCTAATGAAACTGCCTATACTTTCATGTACAAACACGCCATCAAGAAACTCACATTTCTTCGCTATCATGCGACTGGTACCTTAAATATTAGGTTTTGTCAGAAGATCTTGATACTGTCAGCCTGCCAAGCATAGAAATTAAAAGGGTTGACCAGAATCCTGGTTGAAAAATAGGCACCCAACAAAATTCACCGTCCAGCGTGGACTATTTGCATAGAACACCAGCCATTTTTTCCCTGCAGAAAGAGATACTTGGCCTGAGAAATTTAAATAAAGTGATGGACAACTTCTGATTTACATATGCTACTTTAAGCAGAACCCTAACAATTTTATCTATACTTCATAAACTCGAAGTACAAAGTAAATTAATTGATGCGCTGCGCAGCATTATCACGCCTTACTACAAAACGCATTTATACACTCTTAGATGCAGTCTAATTTGCGCGTGTTGAAGACACAGCGCGTGGTGTAAGAACAAAACAAATCTCTTACACTGATACATAAAATACTGGTCATATATGTCGACAAATACAAGGCATTCCTTGCGAGACTGGTGTGGGAGTTTATTGATTACTTTGTACTTCTAGGTTTACAGAGTATAGCTGAAAATTGCAGCCATTTTAGGCAAATCCAAACTTTTTTGAGGCAGTCAACTTAGGTATGTGGTCCACTGTCAAAAATTTTAACAGTGCCTGGCAGTAGGTGTGGGGGTTAATTGGAGGTGTGAAATCTGTCTGTGTCTTCCAAGAAAAACTGGACGTACTTGAAGAACAGTTTTTGTTGCCGCACGTCATCTGGGTTTTCTCCTGCCATGAATTGGTACATAGAAATTAGAATGCATACTCTTAAAGGCTGACTCAGAGATTTTCCGAGGAGGGCGCCCTCAATTTTCAAACAAATTGTGTTTTTTGCATATACATAATGCTTGTCCATATACTAAACACTGTGAAATAGCTAAGCTCAAATCGAAGTCCTTCATATAGAAAATAGCAACTTTGTTATAAATTTCCGGATCCGGAAATTTAGTTATACACAGTATCCTATTGCACTGTATACTACACATAAATGTTTACTGCATGCAAACGAAACATCCGATTAACATCTCAAACTTTGGAATTGGGCATTTTAGGTGACTATCTTTAGTTCTAGTTGACTATTTTCAATAAATACAAAAAAAAATTATATTTCAAAAATCCTTGAGTCAGATTTTAAGAGGCTTGTCATCAGGCAAGCAGAGAATATGTCTAAGAACTTCAGTTGATGAGAGTCCCTGTCAGACTGTAGATGGTGGCATTTTGTACTTGGTCTACTCTTTTGATGTTCAGCATAATACGGTAGCAGGATGTGCCAGGAGGTGCATTTTTTTCTGGAAATGTCCCTGTACCCACTATGAGGCAGGATATGCTAATCTACCAAGGGCTTAGTTCACTAGCCTTGGATGTGCACATGTTAACAATAGCTGACCATGCATGTTTTGGGTATCATAAATCATAGTAAAAACAGGGGGCATATTTGCTCAATATACTGGTGATTGAAAGTTATTGAACTGTACCATGGGAATTGAGATTTAATTAGCTCATAGTTACCCCTTTAAGCCTTTGTTATGCATTACAAAACTGGACGGCAAAATAAATTGTTTAATAATTTCTCTCCTTTGGAGAGTTATAAACCTGATCCTGAACCTGTACCACCGTTAAGATCATTTTTATCATTGGGAATGATTTCAAACCTAAATGCATTGGCTAGATGATCACCTATTCAAACACAAACTGCCCTCATTCCTCTTGATACCCGGTATTCCATTCGTTCCCTTTGTGTCGACTCTTTTGTTACATATTTGCTCCTTTGATTTTGAATACATTACTGCTAACACATTTCCAGGTTCACTGCATTTGGGTTTTGATGAACTCTTTGTTGTTGTTGTTGCTGGCTTGCTATATTTATATGCAATCTATTCAAGTGTTAATCACCCACTTTCAACTTGTTTTCATTTTCACTCATCGCCATCTCGTTAGACACAGCATTTTGACTTGGTCGTTGTACAATTGACAGGGTGCGTGCAATACAATAAAGTGCTAACCCTTATTTTGACCGACCTGTTACTAGTTTGAAATTATTTGTATCTAAAATAAAACATCATGCTTAAAGTGACAGGAGGAGATTTTTTTAGGATACAAATTTCTCTCAAATTTTACTGGATCGGTTGTAGACCACCTACCGAGAACGTTTCGAAGGTTTATTAGACAAACAGCTGCAAAAGAAAACCACAAACCTTGTTTTGAACTTGCTATCGTAATTGTTCCCCATAGAAAACCATGCTTTGAATTTCTGTCGTGCACGACAGAAACTACTAAATCATCATCTTATTATAAAGACGGCGTATTCGGCTTATTCACTTCGGGTGTGATCTAATACATTGGTAAGCATTCCAAATATGTAAAAAAAAAATATGTATGTCTCTTTAAGCTAGTGTTAAAATGGTTTGACAGAAAACCACCAGTTCAAAATAATATATAACATCACTAGAAACATCAACATTATACCATGTATCGTATAGGGTTCTGCTTCAAACAAGGCAGAGTGGGTTAGCATTATATACATTATATTCCTAAAATTACACCCTGTATCACAGATCTAAAAACACCGAATCTCCCTCTGGAATTACTCATTAGGTGTTTTTAGTCCAACATCCCTAGATTTGGCATATCTTTCAAAATAAAATCAACTGATTTAGTGTTTGTAGAAACTAAAGCAATTAGTGTGTAATCCAAGGCACATAAAGTGCTAACCCTCAACTTTACACTGGTTTGCATTTAAAACAAGTGGTTCTCCAGTAGCGTACCGACGGGGGGGGGCCTTCTGGCTCGAAAAAGCGGGACGATACGGGCCAAAATGTGCATTTTATCCCTCTTTCAGCCAAAATTTGGACAAAATTTGCCAATTTTCACACGCTACGCGCGCATTTTGTCAAGTTCAGATTTTGCCCGAATTTTGCCCCCTCTGGCGGGACGACTTGGAAATTTGCCCTCCTCTGGATCTACTGCCTCGGTACGCCACTGTGGTTCTCAAACTATAAGTGTCCCCTGCTTTTGCGATCCACCTTTCTTTTACTCATTTTATAACTTGAACTCCAAAAATCTCAACTTTTTTAGGCAAGTCATGGGGACGAGGCTGTGTATCAAAAAATTCCCCTTTAAAAGACACTAGACTCTGTACAAAATTCATATGAAAGCCACAATTTACATTCATGTTTGCATCTTGTTCTTTTTATTACATTAGGCTGGAAGCTATAAATACTTCTACCAAAATGGGAAAAAAATAGATTACCATTTTGGTTTATAATAATTGTAAAAAAAATATTTGAAAAATGTTGAATTACAAGAAAAAGTATACACCATATTTAAGTACTATCACATTATTAAAGTTTGGGATATCTTAATATTTTTCTAACATTCATGATTTTTTTAGGGGGGACTTAACAATGATTTCCCTGAAATTTACAATAGGCAGCAAAAGGGAAGGTACTTAGAATACAGCATTGGGAAAGAACACATGGTTATGTATTTGAAGCAGTCATATTCTCTGTGGAAGTAGGGCACTGTCCTGCGCCCACAATGCCAGGCAGTATGCACCACTTCATCAAAAGCCCCCATGAGTAGAATGGTGTTCGAACAGAAAACATACTACTGTATGTGGATTAGGTTTGTTAAAAAATGGGGGTCTCACTGGGCCTTTCATCTTTTGCTAAAACATTAATGGGCAGATTAATCTTGCTCAGTGGCAGCGCCAGACCTTTTTTCGGGAGGGGGGGGGGCCAAAAGTGAAATTGTGGGGGGTAGCAAAAGTGGAAATTCTGGGGAGGCAAGTATCAAAGATGGAGAATTTTTTTTAACCAAAGTTTGGCACCAAAACGCTGATTTTTCTCAAAATTTTGTGATTTTTGGCCCCAATCGCCAAATTTTGCCAAAAATCACTAATTTTTCTTTCAGCACAGGGGGAAACGAAAAAAAAAAGCGGGTGAGGCAAAAGCCCCCATGCCCACTGTGGCACCGCCACCGATCTTGCATGACAAATGGAACAGAAAGTCACATTCATTTGGAAAATTCCTGTGACAAAATAGATGATTTTTTTTTAAAGAGATCGTGTTGGGCAAGGACATGCTCCTCCACATAGAAATGACAATTGTGAAGTGAACATTCTTAGACAGGGCAGGTGTATAGATGATTCCTGTGCTATTTCACATGGCACACAGAACCTAGCTGTGTAGAGGGCATGTGGAGGACAAGACAGAATATTTGTCACGTAACTGCTGCATTTTTATGTTTTAAAACTGTTTGGTCTCCATTCTTCCCACCCCCCAATCAGTTGCCACAAGTCATACTGTTTCTCCATCATAATTGCCACATATGCAGAGAATCCAATTGAAATGGTATTAAAACAATCCAGAGAAGCTATTCTAAATGCCCTTATCAAAGATATCATTATATTGGTACACTAAAATACAACACATAATTTTCAAAGTGTATAGTTTTTCGACTCGTATTGTATGTAAAGTTCGTAAAAGTTTATCCATCCTCCACATGACCCCCAAGATAAAATTAAGGTTGTACAATTTTCACACAGGGCTTCTACGTGTACTCTGGACATATATAAAGTTGTACGATATATGAGATAAGATTTTGAATCAATAACAACTTAATCAAATAACAAAGGTTGATCAAACTCTGGTTTACAAAAGATATGCACATATTATGGCATATTATATAAGATTTTATGACATATGAGATAAGATTTTGAATCAACAACAGCCAATTCAAACAGCAAAGGTTGGCCTACACACCAATACAACAGATCATGAATTCCTCATTTATGGAGCAGATTACAGGTCAGTTCAGGTTTTCTTTGAGGGCCTGCTACTGGTATCCTGGTAACCAGTACTACCTGTCCCAGGGCCGAGTCGTCGGCAGCTAAACTGACACCCCCATCAGGTTTCTAAGGAAATCTGATGAGGAGGGTAGCTGGTTACCCTTGTAGAATGAAAAAGAAGATCTATCTACAAGGGCGTCAGCTCTCGAGAGCTAATGGCGGCCATCCAGCATATGCTGCCTTGCATGGTCGGCTTGGTTGCCCAAAGGCTAGGTCCACAGCCAAAAACTGTGGATTGGCGTTAGGAAGGGCATCCGGTCAATTATCTTTTGCTCCAATAAATCGTCACACAGCAGTATTGCCAAGTGTGAGGTGTATCCGGCCACCCTCATTTACGGGGACAAAACCGGATTTAAAACTTTGGTTTAACTAAGATTTAGGCAACCAATTGCAGCTCTGAATGTAGTTTGATAAAACAGAACATATGTTTGCTGTGATTGGAGCAGCATCCACTGTGCTTGACATCAACAGAATTAGACCTCATTTACTGCGAACAATCCATGCTTAATAAAGTAAAAAGTCTACTTATATGGATTTTGTGTCTGCAAATTACACGAAGCATGTTTAAGATTTTTAAATTGAAATATTTTTGAAACAGGATCTTCCCAAACTCTGCACTCAAGCCAATTTCAGTCCCAGTCTGAGCAGATTGATAGAAGCCAAGTACCAGGGATGTAAGTGGCCTAAGAAAAAAAATCCTACAAAAGGGCCTGGGGTCCAGGGGGGGCGCCTAGTTCCCGAAGTCCCCGAAGCCCCTGGGTTTTTATTTTTTAACAAAAAACCCTTCAGTTTTAAGTACTAAAAAGTTTTTACTTTTTTTGGAAAATAGTTCCAATTATTTGCAGAATCATTTAATTTTTTTAAGTCTTCTTTTCCCACTGTTTCCATTTATAACTAATAAATTGCACTTGTAAATTGTGGCATAGGCCCTAACTGCTGTTGAAATCTTCCGAATATAGTCCCAACAAAAACAAGCTGTTGACAGCCGTCCTTATCTTTTTCTTCAAGACAATTTCACTTCTACTTGTCCCTAATTTCGTTAATGTTTGTAGTTCGATCAACTTCCATTTCGGTATATAAAAAACAACGCTCAAATTTGATATTTTTATGGTCATTTAGATTTAAACATTTGTGACCAGGCTTGTCTTTAGTCAAGTCTGCGTTGCAAGTGTTTGATATGCGAAAAAGTGCCCCGCCCCCACCGTTAAGTCTTTGAAAAAGACTAGCACTCGGGTTACGCTGGATGTTGATACCATTTTGAATTCGTTGTTGCTATTAGGATGGTATGTCATACTCCCTGCTATTGATTAAAATTAGAATTTGCTATCCTCCATGGTTCATGATATTGCACCTTATTCCGCTATGTTTCTTTCCTCAATGCACTGGGGAGAAAGCAATGGATTGCCAAAACCACTTTTCTATTGGATGTTTTAACAACACATTGATGGAATGCATTATGTCATAACAGGCTTGCCATACATAATGGCTTTGTGACCCAGGATTGGGGAGGGAGGCACTCACATATGAAATGGATATGGGTGTAAGGCGTGCTTCCAAACCCAGGGGCATTTGGTGACAGAGGACTGAAAAAAATAGGGGTCTTTGGATGAGAGACAGCCAATCAGCCCCAAAATAGAGGCTTTCTGAGTGACAAATTTGCAAAATTTTCGAAAAAAGGGGGCTTTTTAGTGAGATTTTTGCAACATTTCCTAAAAAACAGAGGTTTTTCCCCAAAATTAGGGGTCTTTGGGTGAAATTAAAAAAAATATGGGGTCTTTGGGTGACAACGATACTGAAAAAGGGGGTCTTAACAGCCTTACATATGCGTGGCTTCCAAGATGGGAGTTCCCCCCCCCCGGCTTTGTGCACTACTGATAGTCGATGTGAATGTTTAACGCCATATTAAAGCTATGATATGACCCGTTCCTTCTTGCCAGCCAAACTAGAGAAGTTCATTTTTATTTAAATCTGCATGTAACAAATAAATCCTGGTAACACAAACTCTCACTTAGTATTGGATTACTAAAATTTGTTCTAGTGCAGATTTTGCTACCAACATTGGGTCATTAATAATTTGGTAATTGGAGGCCAAATTATTAAAGAAACTGTTTAGTAGTTAATAGGCTGTTAATGTACCTACTTGGAAAATAATAGAATGGGAGTTTAGTAGAGTTCTTACAAGGTTCAATATTTAGTGAAGATACTCATTAATGTGTCTGTCTGTCTGTCTGTCTGTATGGGGAGGCCATATCATAGTCCTGAAAAAGGCCATGCTCATGAAATCCCTGCACACAATAAACAAGCACTAAATTATGATACAAGAAAATCCATAATATTCCAAACTATTCAATTTCAAAACGTATCCACTTCTCATTGACAAAGCTACTTTTTTGGATCACTGATTTGCAATGGTTATGGAATGGCATCTATTTTTTTGGTGGGTGACACAATTCTGTAACCACGGTTTCAACAATTTACCCGATATGGCCAAGGGCACCACAGCCTGGATTCTTTAAGGCCATTCAATTGAATTACATAAACTTGTTTTACGCTATCCATAAGGACTGACCTCTAAACCATTCAACTGTAGCAGTCAAGAAGAAATTTTTAAGGTTATTAAATTACATAAGGTCGTCTGACGAACCAACCTACGTACAGTCGTCTGACTAATCTTTCATTTCAAAAGGTCTCTAAAGGTCAGAACAAATTTGAGTATTTCTTTGGTTTAAAAAACAAAACAAAGAGGTGTATAATTAAAGAGTGTAATTATTTTTTCAATCGTCTTGATCATAGGGGGCCTATAACTACCTTCACACTAAAAAACCTCATCACACTTTTCTCACTTTCTTATTTCGTGGAAGAGCATGGCCTAGCGGTTAGGGTGCTTGCCTATGGTGCAATTTACCAAAAATTCCCGGATTCGAATCCCGGTGGGGTCACTTGCTGGGATTTATTTGGGTACTACCAATTCTAGATTTGATCTGTATACCAGCTATTGATTAAATACAGAATACTGCTCTCCTCCATGGTTCACTTGGAATTGGGCAAATGAATCATGAAAGCATCCCGTCCTTCGGAGGGGATGTTAAGCCGTCAGTCCCGTGTACAGGGAGTCACAACTGTAACATGTACAATCGCAGTCCCATTGTCGAATAAGAGTATTCCCAATCCCCCCAGCCTTAAAAGCGGGCCATGTTAGGAGCGCCCGTATCCATAGATACACACGGCCCAGGACAACATTCATTTGACATAACTCCTGACACCACCACAAGCTTACCTAGACTTGTGGATACGCTAAGAAGATACTTTCTTATTTGAATCGGTAGATATTGGTAAAGAAAACCCCTAATAAGCGCTAAGTAATGTTTACAACACAATATTGACTTGTACCTCTAGGTACTACCTGCCCTATCTATCAGCATCTTAGAACCATTAGCAAATTGTTGTTTGGTTTATTTGGAAGGTAATATCATGTAATGAAGCAATCAGAGATACTGTAAGAAAATACACGTGTTGTGTTCTCGAACCTCTAATCCCCTGGCGGGAGCGCACCCCAAATTAACTCATTAATTATTCAAATTAGGTACCTAATTAGCATATGCCACGCCCATAATCTAATCATATGAAGGGCATGGCAGTCCGACCCACCCACCACGTTATATCACCATAACCCTTATGGGGCTCATGTTACTCATCCCTTCACACAGATGGTGGTGGGACGCCGCCGACCAGCCCTTGACTGATGCAAAATCTCCCTTCTGCTTTTCAAGCCAGGGGATAAAATGTGGTGTGGTTTATATAGATCGGGACAGAGATATAGCAGCAGCGATTCGTTACTCAGAGGGCTATCTGATGTTGTGTCCTGTAATGAGCCAATCCGACAGTGGTAGCACTCAAGGGGTTAATGCACCATGTGAATGTCATTGCACATGCAATTGTATGTATTTGTCACATACTGTTGTTGCAAAGTGCATTCTAGCTATTCAGCTCTTTGTGCACAGGTACTATACTATGACATTTTTAATCCTGTCTCGTTTTACCTTTCATTAACTCTTTCAGTATACTACTACAGTCTCCGCAGAAGAATCGTGGCCAGTGTATTAGATACCTTCAGCATACATAAAGCGTTCAGCGTAAGACACAGCGTACATGCTTGCATCTCATTTACTGAGCTGCGCAAATACGCCCATACATTATACCGCATTGCTATGTGCGTACCAAGTGTTCCACGCTGGCCACGATTTATTTGCGGTAACTATAGCCCTGCTGTATAGAAACTCTAAGTAATCAAGCATATTTTGGGGATAAACAAATTGGGTCTCCAGTATTTTTTTTACCAGAAACAAGGGCTTTGGGACTTGATTTCCATGCAATTTGAGAGATATTTGTTGTAAAAAATTTGGGCAAAATAGGTTCTTACAGTGTATATAAATGGCAGGGTCTTTTGAACTAAAACAGACTTGAAATGTGAGTCTATAGCACTTAAAATTCACTTCAAATAGAGGGTGGCACCTGGGAGGGGTTCTCAAGTTTGGTTTGGGTAGGGATGTACCGTTTGGAAGTTGGACCCATATCTATAATAATTTTTTCCTGAATTAAGCTATACAAGATATGCAGATTTTGGGGCCAAGTTAAACACAAAATCCTCACATTTTTTTTTTTAAAGCAAATTTGGTAAATTTTAAGCTTCTGATTGAAGAAATTAGACTAATTTTTCCAACAAATTTTATAGAATTTTGAAAAATGACGCATTGCTATCAAAATTTGCATACAAAGGGTCATTCATATACTAAGGAGACCCATACCAAAATGAGACCCTTATTTAGAGAGGGGCACCTCCCTCAATAACGGTCCATATTTTAAAGGTGCATTTTTGTCCGTGATTCCATCACCTTCTGTTTTCGATTCATTTGTCCTTGGAGAATCTTATTCACAAATTTTGAGGTGGAGATCTCATCTTGCAGTTTTGTGTTATCTGAGGCATTTGTTGTTTGCCTCCCATGTACCCCGTATGCCACTGGGCTGTAATTTCTGTCCGTTACAACAGAAAATAACAACATTGGGAATTTCTTACAGATACGATTGAATTGGCACTTTAGATTAGGGTAGCGATAGTGTGTGATTACTAAGGCTAACAGTTTCAGATGATTATAAAAATCTCAACTTTTTTGATGAGGTTAATTTAGGACGAGGTTATGGATTCAACGAAAGCTTTTTAAGTAACCCATTTTTGTTTACTTAAGGGGGGCACATTACAATACCACCTTTTAACTTGAGTCCCTCACCCTCACAGGTTGAGTATAACCACAATTTGAGTAGCACAAGTTCCTCGAATCACCTACATTTTACAGGAACAGGTAATTTCTTGGAAAAGTACATATGACCAACAGATAAAGGCCGGACTCAAGAGGTGCACCCTCCAATTGTTCTAAATAGTGTTTTTGCCATATACATATAAAGGCTGTCTACATTACTAAACCACAGTGTGTACTAGCGTATAAGCTTTCAAATCGATGTCCTTCCTATAGAAATCACAAATTTGTATAAAATTCTGGAATTTTTGGTATACACAGTATCCTAAGGCACTGAACATACTGTACATAAATGTTTTACTGCATCGAAAAGGAAAATCCGATTCATCTCCAACTTTGTAAATTGAGCACTTGACTATCTGTGGTTTAATATATAAATATCTTATTAAATATATATATATATATCGCTATCTCCTTGCTTAGGGAAGCGCTCTTTGTTATTCAGTCATTACGGCGTTAGGGGGAAATTCACCTTCCCCTTAAACGCCCCTGTTGTATTGCTATTTATTCCGTCAAAGATTTATAATATTAATTTATTGCAAATGAAGGATCTCCTCTAGAATAACAAAGGATAGTGAATATTAATTATTTAAATACTAAAGAGCTCTTTAAACAATGAATTATACATGATTCCCCATAACGAACTATATTATGCATATATAATATATATATATATATATATATATATATAGTATAGTATTATATATATATTTTTCAAAATCTCTGAATCAGGCTTTAACACACACTGCAATTCACAATACACAATATTTCAAGGTTATTTTGCCAAGTCCAAAAGGAAACCTCTGAGAAAAAGAAATTCTTTCTTAATATTTTATATAAATGAAGATACATACACCGCATTTTTTTGTTTTTTTGGCCTAGTCCAACTGCTTTTTAGAGTAGAATCCTGATCTTAATTTACAGCTGGCCCAAATTATTTAGAAGTTGGTATCTTATTCTCCTAGCAAATGGCTAAGCAATGCTTTAGCCTACTGACCACCAAACAGCCCATTGGGGTTAACCTTTGTTTTAGTCGTTACACTATATATTTTAATTGAGCATCACCAAAAAATAATCCTATACATTTGCATAACACATAAGGGAATGTGACAAAAAAGTTCACAAAATGGAAAGTAAACTGCTACTGAAGTGGTACCTTTGGTTATACTTCTGTCCTTGGTATACTTACTGTAGAGCTACATGTACGTGAATGAATAACCCCACACTTGAGGGCCACTGGCATTTCCTACTTGCCCGATGAATTAAAGCGGCACTGGCACATTTTCACAAAATATGAAATTTCTTCAATTTGGTAACCAATGATAGTCTTGGCCATTGGAAGAATAGTGTTATATTTTACACATAAAATAACATAAAATAGGTACATTAATAAGAGGCTATAAAGACATCCAGGTAATTTGTAGACTCATCCTTAATAAAACCACAAAGGTCACAGACTGGTCAAGCATCAGTGTGAATGCCGTGGGAATCAAATCCAGCGTGTATTTTCTTGTGTTAAATGCCTTTTCCGTCGTCTGTTGAATAAATGTCGCTGGAGTCATTTTATTATAAAATTGATCTATTTACCCATAAGGGCGCTGATTTGGTCTTAATCATTTCAGGTGAAGGCTAATCTATATATTGATACTGGTGGTCTGTCTGTCTGTCAGTGTGTCTGTCTGACTGCATCTATTTTCTCGGAGACCGAGGGTCGCACGTTCCTGAAACTTGGTGGGTGGGTGCCCATTGACAGTCCGAAGACAGAGTTTGTATTGGTTAGTGGATTAAAGGTCATCGGGGTCATTCAAGATCAAAGGAGGTGGTGGGGTCGATTGTTGATGCCGGGTCATTCAAACCAGGTGATCGCGAAAACCAGGTGATCGAGAAAAACCCAGATGATCGTGAAACCCGGGAACCGCCTAGTGCATATTAAAGCTTTACAACCATGCAAAGATATCAATTTTGAAAAATCTTGAGGGTGCACTATTTTTCAAATGTGCCAGTGTCTCTTTAACAAATAGAAATCAGCATAGGGCTAGTGCTAAATTTGAGCCCTGCTTGGGAGATGCCCGGAAAGCACTCCTAAGAATGTTGGTTGTGCAATTCAAGCTATTTTGCAAACTTGCAGTTTTCTTACTTTGCAACAATTTCCTTACTTTCTTTCACAGGCCTATACATGTATACTGCCTAAAAATCAGCCTTCACCTGTTGGTGCCTTTGATTATCATCTGCAAATAGTGTCCTGGAAGAAATTATGCCTAACAACATACCGCACACACTGCAGAAGTACATTGCGCTCATGTCGAATGTCTGGTGCTAAAAGCTGGATGAAGGAGAAAGAGGAAAAGAGAAGGAAAAAATTATCAAGAGCAACTATAGCACTTTTTAACTTCCTTGAGTCAGTGACATCAAGCAATTTGATAATGCTGACCATTTTGGACCATGACCTCTATAATAACCTCTAGATTATTTTGCCCCACTCTTGCGAGGGATAACTTGTGGGGCACTACCCAAGGTCCATTACATGCAAGTGCCATGAAAATGTGTGCATGTGGCAATTATATTTAGGGTTGACGTTTTTACCACAGACATACAGATAACACAGGATGGCAACAGTAGGGAGTTTGATGTTAAAGTTGGGGGTGCATCAGGGGTTAGTACTAGGCCCAATGATGTTTATAGCTGATGATGTAGGTGCTGACTTAGCATGTCAGGGAGGGTTTGTTGTGTGAATACTAAGGGGAGCAAGAGGAGAAAGCCAAGATACATGTTAACGATGGTGAAGGAGGAATGTGATTAAGGTCTTTAATGATTTATGATGCAGTAAATACAGGGAAGTTTCAGATCAATATCTAACTACAAGCCTGAAGTACAATGTCTGAATCATGGTCCGACTGCTTTATAAGTGTGTCACAAAAATGCGAGATGCACTGTAAATTCTGGCAGTAGGTCAACACCTGATGTTCCTGGTAGGAAGTGCCACGACTGCCCACAAACGTTTTACTGTTTTTATGGCCTGTTTACAGAATGTAACATACAAATTGTTTTAAATTGTGAAGTGATGTTTAAGTCAGTGTCTATTTTCATTGTCTGAATATTTTTTCATGCCATTGTGTCCCTTTAATCGATGGCTCATGTTAGGACTACCAACATTGGTCAGAGTGAATCAAATTAGTTCACATGTAAGGCATTTACCATTCTATAAGGGTTGGTTTGTCGCTGACAACTTGGTGGCCATTCCTGTTCAATACATCTTTCCTTTTCCGTCCCATCCTCTTGCCTTCTTTGCTGTCTTCTTTGCCTTCTTCTCTACCCTCCTCCTCTCCTCCCTGTCTGAATTTGTCCTGTTGGTTGAGTAAAAGATTCTTGCTGTGTGGGACACTTCCACCGGATAGGCTTCTGTGGCAAAAAACAAACATAATCAAGTATGTTTAGAGATGCAAATGCAATGGGTTTATTTGAAACCCAAATTCTTAAGTCATTCAAGGCTGGGTTCATATAGAAGTATACGGTATACGGTATTCGCTATATGGCAATGCGTTCGCATAAGGTAGCACGTGCGTCCTATTCGTTCTTTTGGGGCCGATGAAATGATAGCCTACTTCAAGACAACGAAAACCTATTGTTTGTAACTTACCTTATTCAACCAAAAGCACACCCATAAATGGTTATAGGGGTAATTCTGAAACCAGCTGTCACATCCGAACAGGACGGTATACATTGCACGGAAATCGAACATGTTCGATTCCCATTATACTATAATGCAGATACAAACGGCCCCTCTTCGAATAGTGCCCGCTTATTTGACCGTATTAGGAAATCCCAATGTTAGATTTAGCTATTCGCAATGCCCAGCAAAACATGCACCGTATACCCGTAAAGTATGCTCCTATGTGAACCCACCGAGAGGGATAATCAAACTCCCTATTCACTCTGTGTTAATTTTTACGTGATGCGTCATCCGCCAGTGTATTGTAACGTAGTGCTCAACTACATTTTTATAATGCAATGTTCGATTGATATTTGGGTGTATTATGTTTACTAGATTCCTCATGCTGTTTACTCATTTATAGACACAGAAATTTAGAACATTGAGGAAAGAATTTTGTAATTCTCATGGTAATAACTGCATGTTGAAGGATGTGGTGGTAGAATCTGAATTCATCATTCAGAAGAACTATATAAATTAAGCAGTTACTATTCCAAAATCAAAAACAATGCTCTATAGTTGCCGGACATCAGAAAACCTGGTACAACCCACTTGGATGAAGGTGGAGGGCCCCCTACCAAGCCCCACAACAGAAAGATAAGTCCTTCAAACCGTTGGCTACAAAATAGTTTGATAAAACTTCAAAAGAGTTAGTATTTGGATTTACAGTCTAATCCGTTGCAGTTTTGGCATTAAGTTTGAAGAATTAAAATTTACTTTTCCCTGAAAATTGGTAATTTTCTTTTTGTAGAAATCCATGCCAAGGCTACCTTAATGGTGTTTCTGTGTGCTTCCTATCCATCTATAGGTACATTCATCCCAGATTCATCAGGTCTCTGACTGTAACACCCCACAACCCTCACCAACACACCCACAGCTTCCCCCTCCCCACACCCTACCTGTCCCCGTCCCAACAGCCACACCTGCTCCATATAACACTGAAATTCTGCAATACTCCAATGTGTACTGTTTAACAGTGAATGAACGGCAATTTTCATATTTAATTAGGATAAATGCATTACAAAATATGCTCCTTAATTGTGTCCCACGTGCCCTTTGACCTAATTATGATTCACACAAAAGATGTTGGGCAGACTCTAGTCTCATGTACGAAGGAATTTTGCCTATCTGATCTACAGTTTCACATTGATACACGCCCATTATGCATATTTAATAGCTCATTTACATAGCTAACCAGCATTATCCCAATACTTTTTCAATGGCAAAAAAGATGTAAATTATGATAGCTTTTCATGCAGCGAAGGGAATGTTGGTATCCGATGTACCGTTTTCAAAAATATGCAATTATGCTATTTTTTTGCATATAACAAAGTTCAGGCGGGACAAAACGTGCAAGTGAATGTTTTTTGGATAATGCCTGATTTGAATTTCGTAATGATTTTCCCAAATACAAATGATAAAAAATGCTAAACAAAGAAGTATTGTTAAGCACCCTCATTTCGTCCCACCTATCAATGGCAGCATAGTAACCCGCGGTGTAGCCACAATGGTAGCTGCATGTCTACCCCGGTACTGTCTACATCTACACCATATCTACTT
>JAMKCH010066365.1:0-23664 GCA_023653785.1 Ophioderma brevispina
AAGTAAATACCCAAAAATCAACCGTTTTCTCCACTTTTAGACATTCTGTAGCCAACCACAAAGTAAGAAATCTATTGAGGGTCTATCTATATGAATTACTATTTGAACAATATTGGGTGCCTCAAATTCTTTGTTGCACCTTTAACATCATGATTTTGTCTGAGACAGGTTGGAAAAGGGTAGAACTCCAAAGGTAGAACTGAGTGATAATGGCGTCCATGCTGACAACTCACCATCACCACTCTGCGTTTCTCCACTACTTGGCCAACGGAAGGGATCCTGAGCAATAGTCCTCGACTGGTCAGGGCCTTGCGGTTACATAGTGTAGACCAGATTTATTGATAATCACGATGTCACTTGGATTGTTTTCACTGGTTGTGAACAATGTCCACATTTATGACAAGGAAAGGATGTAAACAAACAAAAAATTAACTGCAATTCAGTGAAGGTAGTTTTGGATTTTTGAACCTATTATATCCCATGTGTAATTAATACCGTGGATGAGCACAGCGCAGAGGAGAAGTGATAATGATTGTGAACATTATTGCTAGACCTGTCTGTGGCATTAGGCTAGCTCTGTAGCTATGGTAGTATCAGTAGAAAAGTCTATCTGGTCTATTTGGTCTGTTTTTGGTATGTTTAGTTTAAAATACACCTGAAGATAGAAAAGACCTGACTACAGCAGTGAATGGGAACTATTATTATAAGACAGAGTAATTGGAGGCTAGCTCTGGGGACTAGCTACATCCCACATGGACTACACCAAATTTATTAAATTCTACAATTTCTATCAGCACACAATTTTAAGGGCTTGGTGGGAATTACAATTTATGAATTCAATTGTAACATTGCAGCGTGAATGAAACCAGGGCCATATCAAGGAAGCTTTGCTGGGTTCACGTGCTTTGCATGAGAGGGAGAAAGGCATTCCTGACCAGCTAGATGAATTCGGGCCAGAGCAGAGACTCACAAATACACAGCGATGACAAGAGCAATGAAGAATCAGTTGCAAGAGATATCGAGTTCTGCTCCAAAACAGAAGAGATGGTGATGTGAAGTTTCTTAAGGATGCGCTTTTAAGCGTAGTTAGGATCTTGAAAAAAAATAATTCTTAGGCTATGTTTGTAATGTTTATCCTTTCACCTCTTGAAATATTTTTCTCCTCCCCTCTACAATTCTTATTTTTGCATGTTAACAATATAGAAATGGATATGGGGTAATGCTTGTGGCACTTGCAAAACAAGGGGGCAAATCCCACACATCTTACTATTGTACTGAAGATAATGCACAGTACAACATATTTGGAAAAGATAGTCTGTAGATAAATTAACTGTTAGACCATCTCAGAAGGTTGTTAAGCCCAGAGATGGTGATATGATGACTTATATTCACATCTACGACTAAAAATATAATTGAAAATAATCCACTTATTATATTAATAAAATTTATTGATTGAATTATTATACACATGATGATTTAAACAATATAATAACCTTTCCAATAATAATTGTTTCTATTTTAAATTTAAATATACGTAGTATGTCCAAAAAATTTTGATAATTAAAAGACCATTTAAATGTAATTTAATCACAACTTTTCGGTTATTGGCGTTGAAGAGACCTGGTTTAAAAAAAAACATCTCGGACTATTTTAACTTAAAAGATTATAATTTGAAAATGAAATAGAAATAGATTAAATAGGTGGCGTTCGTAGGTATTTACATCTTAAACAACATATTATAAAAGACGAACTGATCTGTGTAAACAAAATGAACGGTTGAATGTTGCTATTGAAATAAACAGATTTAATGACAAAAAATTAGTGTAGGCATCACCTAAGACCTCTCATCATAGATAAAGGGAATTAATAAACATTTGAAGGAGATCATTAATAAAATTGCTCTTTGAAATAAAAATAATTACTTAATGGGTGATTTTAATATAGATAGTGATAAGTTTGTTATTAGTAAGTAATTTCATCGACATGGTTTATTCGTATTCATGCGATCCACTAATACTTAGACCAACACGCATCCAACTATAATGTGGCCAATTACTTGATACTAGATTACAATAATTCATATAGTAAGCAGTGGAATTTTACTATTGATATAAGGGACCATCTTCCCAAACTTACTCTAACTAAAAATCACCTGGATTCAACTCCCCCCCCCAAAACTAAGAACTTTAAATTAACTAGATATTTTTCAATGAAAATATTAGAGCACTAAAAATGCTATGTCTGCCTTAATTGGAATGGTCTAATGAAATGAAATAGACAATGTTAATGATGCTTATAACAATTTTATGAAATGTTTTTTTATATATACTGGAATAAGCATGTGACCATAGAAAGAAGATAAATAAATCTAAATCTAAATCAATTTACCATGGATAACAAAAGAGATAATTAAACTGATTAAACCAGAAAAGAAATCTTCAAAATAAAAAATAAATATTAAAACACTCAAATAACAAAGTTAATAAGCCCTAAGAGCTGCTAAAAGAACTATTTTACAGCTCAACTGGAAAAAGAAAAACCAAACATTAAAAACACCTGGACATACTAAAAACATAATTAATAAAAACCAAACTTTAAACCATGTAAATAAAGAATTAATAAATGGACAAATTTATAAATAATCCTGAACAAATTCCGGAACATGTAATACTTCTTATAAACATATAGGCCCCTCCTAATCACGTTTTCACAAAAATACCCAGTACTACTACTAACTTATCCACTTATCTCTATAACCCAGTAGAGCGTTCCTGTTCTTTGTCCAATTACAGAGGATGAAGTTATTGAAGTTATTAATAATTAAGTACTTAAAAAAAGCCCAGGCCATGATGGCATCACAGGTTTCATCATTAAAAAACTTGCTCGTGAATTAAGTGTTCCCGAACCACAATTTCAACATTGGTCACTAACAACTGGCATGTCCCAGACCCCAAATTTTAAAAATGCCAGAGCAGAGTGTTCCCATTCAGAAGAAAGATAGTACTACTATATTCACTAATTAGAGGCCAATTTCAGTACTTCCAGGTTTTTCAAAAATATTAAGCGTCTTGTTTTTAACAGATGCATTTTATTATGGACAAGCACAACATTCTTTTTGAAACCAATTTGGATACCCGTCCCTAAAATTCTATGAGTATGGCAATAGCCAAGCTTGGAGATAAAATTGTTACAAGGCTTCTAATAGTATCAAAACAACTGCTGGTGTGTTTTTGGACCTTTCCAAGGCATTTGATTACCATCAATCATGACATCCTTTTAGCTTAAAATGCATCACATTCCTCAGAGTATTGTTTTGGATTGGTTAAAAAAAGTACCTTACCCAAACAGAACACAATATGGTTGATGTTAAACAGTCTAAATCTTCAACAAAAAATATTGACACCGGAATGCACAAGCTCTATTTTAGGGCCCTTGGGATTTATATTATGTTAATGATATACCAAATGCTTCTCGAATTGTCTTTATTTATATGCAGGTATGACACTAGTGCATTACTCACACAAAAGAAAATAAAAACAAAAATACAATTATGAATAATGGGATTAGTAAAATAAACACCTGGTTCAAGTCGAATAAACTTTCACTCAACCTTAAAAAAAACTAATTACATTGTTTTTGGCACCATATCAAAACAAACGAAACTAACCAACCAATTGAAAATTCCATGAAGGATTGAGATACCGAATTAATAAAGTCAATGCTTTTAGATTTGGGTATCACTATTGACAAAATTTGACCCTGAGAAAGTCATAAGTGAGGGAGTAGGAAAAAAATGACTCTCGTTGATATTGGTATTTTATACCAAAGTGAATCATTTTCTTCCTGAAGCAGCACTTCTAAAAATTCTCTACAACACTCTCTTCCTCGCCAACATTAACTATGGTATCACTGCAGGGGAAGTGATGCAATGTTGAAAAAGGAGAAAGAAACTTCTCATTTTACAAAAACGTGCATAGAGCAGTCAGTAATAGTGAATATAGAAGTGTTCTAACCTCTCTTTATCAAAATATAATCAACTTAAATTGTAGATTTGTGTGGATCTTAATTTTGGCACAGTTAGGTTCACAATTTGTAATAACTGTTGCAAACACCAATTTAAAACATGTTTACAATGAATGCTTAAAAATCATACATATGCAACAAGACATGCAGCAGACTTTGAATACCCAAATTAAAAGGAAATTTGGTGAAAAATCTATTTGTTACCTCAGTGTAAAACAGTGGAACAACATACAACCTCATGTTAAAAAATCAAAAAATATCCATTCTTTTAAATCTTCTTATAAAAAAAAGTATCATATCAATTATGAACACATTGAAACATTGAAACAATAGAGTCTGGGACTTGAAAGGCCTCTTGGCTATTTCCCAGTACTCTTCCACATCATCATTAACCCTAACAAAGACCGGGTGTTGCCGACCAATGGCCCAAATGCAACGAGGTGCACTCCTATTTTATTTTAACGGCCCAGATCAACGAGGAAAAAGTTTTGCGTTTCATTGCATATCGGCCGATTTTCCCGCCAGAAGAAAGTAGCGAAAAAAATTGTCGTTAACGGCCCCCCAGGGGGAAAAGATGCAACGAAGAACATCGCGTAATTTTCCCGGAAGACGGCCCAGATTCAACAAGGAACATGCGTCATTTTACGGAGACGGCCAGAGCAACGAGGAACATCGCGCCATTTTCCGGAAGACGTCCAGATGCAACGAGGAAAATCGCGTGCAATGCAATGCGAACAGGGATCCTAACTAAATAAATAAATCAATAATGGAGCTACTGACACACTGATTGCATGAAATTTGTAGCTTATAGTTGCCAGTCGTGAGTGCGCTATACGCTACTTCATAGTCGTGCGTGGCGCTCTCTTATTACGCTACGTCATGCTCCGTTTACGTCATGAATGCGTTTATGCATACTTAAAAGTAGCTTATCGAAAATGGTGGCGCTCTCACCATCATATCGAAATTGTTTATGGCATTGTACCACACGGGGTCACCCGCCTGATGAAAGCAATGCGCATTTGCGGGCAAACCGTCCGAAATGCTGTGAAACGCATCGCATCATTTTCATGGAATGACGTCCCATGTTTGCATGCAACGAGGAACATCGCGTCATTTTACGTTAAGAGGCCCCCAGGTGCAATTGCGGTGCCAATGAGAGTATTTGCGGACCAAAAATAGTGTTGACGGCCGAAAGATGCAACGAGAAAAATTTTCCGACCGGTACCCGTTTCGTTGCACCGGCATTGCGTCTGAGCCGCATATTTAGGGTTAATATTTATTTCATACAATATTGTATTTATTGATTGCGTATGGTATTATGTAAATGGATGTGGGGAAAGAAAAAGAATAAATTATGTTATGTTATGTTCAGTGACAGGGAACTTTAAAAAAATAGGTCGGTCTTGGGTGAGAGACAGCCAAAAATGCCCAAATAGGTTTTTTTGTGGCAAAATTGCAAAAAATTTTCCAAAAAATGAGTCTCTTTTGCACATATTGCAACAATGTAATCCAAAGTTCAAAAAATAGAGGTCTTGGGTGACAGTGGTAAAATTAAAAAAAAAAGATAGGGTCTTTGATTGACCAATTTCATAATATAGTCTTGGGTGAAGTTGATGTTGAAAATGGGGTGCCTTAAACAGCCTTGCATATTAGATGGGAGCCCCCTCCCCCCAATTTTCCTAGATTAGCCGTGAAATGGAGTTTGCATTTCTTCCTGTGTGTGTATACATGCATCTACTAAGTCCTTATGTAATTTTTAGTGTTGGAAAAGGATCGTATTTAAAAGTCTGACTTATTACAATCAAAATCTTGGGTGGTGCCGTGACATGCATTAGAGATTTCAGATCAATGGTTTTTTTTTGGTGGTCAAGGCAGGCATTTCCTCACCTGACTCTCTAAAAGGTTTATACAGACTGGTGATTTTCTACTTCCTTGACATCTAAATTTGTCAATCCAGTATAAATTCCTGTTTCTTTTTTTTCTTGACTTTCATAGGGACCTCAAAGGCTCAAACTGACCAAAAGGTCAGTTAAAACCTTCTAAAAATTAAGGAAATTTTTAGGAAATGAAATTAATTTGAAGTAGGTAACTTTACACAGTTTAAGGATGAACCAACAACGGAAAAGTGTTCTAGAAAAGAATTAAACACACAGTGTTTCATTATTGAATAGCTTGACTTCAACATGCGATACTTGCCTGTTTGAAATGTAAATTTATCCTCTTAATGTATTGAATTTGTGCTTATGGCTGGTTTACAGCATGCGACTTCTACCAATTTGGTCACCACAGTTAACTTTAATAATCCCTCCAGACTTTTATATATGAATGTAATAACATAATGCACTGGATGTTTCACTGGTGCAATGTCCCATTTATTCCCAGGCCTTAAATGTAACAAACAAACAAGTTATACTGCAATTCAATGACAGGTAGCGTTGGATTTTGGGAAACCTATTATATCCAATGTGTAATTAATACCGTGGATGAGCACAGCGCAGTGACATGATTGTGAACATTATTGCTAGACCTGTCATGTGCATTAGGCTAGCTCTCGTAGCTATGGAGTATCAGTAGAAGTTTATATTGGTCTATCTTGGTCTTGTTTTGTTTATGTTTAGTTTAAATACACCTTGAAGATAGAAAAAGACCTGGACTACAGCCGTGATTGAATAGGCACTATTTATTATTAAGACCGGACTGTAAGGTAGTCTGGGACTAGTACATCCCAAATGGTACTACACCAAATTGATAAATTCTACATATTCTATCAGCACACATTTTTTAAACGCTTGGGGGAATAAATTATTAAATATTGATTCTATTGTAAAACAGTGCAAGGTGAAATGACCACAAGGGCCACTATCAAGGCAGCTTTTGCTGGGTTTCACCGTCTTTGCTGAAGAGAGGGGAGAAAAGAAGGCATTCTGACCCAGCTAGATGACTTCGGCCAGACAAAGAGACTAACAAATCCACAAGACGATGCAAGAGCATTATGAATGCCGTGCAAGAGATCATCGAAGTTCATGCTTCCCCCCCCCCCAAAACAGAAAGATGGTTAATGTGAAGTCTCTTAAGTACATACCGCTTTTTTTTTTAAGCAGTTTAGGATCTTGAAAACTAATTATAGGCTATTTGTAATGTTAGTCCTTTAACCTCTTGAAATATGATTTCCTCTCCCCTCTCAATTCTTATTTTTTGCATTGTTCACAATAATGAAGAATTGGGTGTTAGGCTGCACTTTCAAAAACCCTAGGGCAATATCCCACAATCTTACTATGGATACGAAGATAATGCACCATGTACAAAATATTGATAATATTAGTTGTAGCAGATAATAGTTAATGTTATTAGGGCCATATCAGAAGGTTGTCGCCAGAGTATGTGTGATATTGATTGAATATATTCAATCCTCTACGACCTAAAATATAATGAAAATAATCCACTTATTAAATATAATAATATTATTTGTGATTGTAGATGATGCTTTACACATGATGATATATTTTAAACCAATGATAATAAACCTTCAATACTAAGTTTTCTATTTTAAAATTAAATATACGTAGTATGTACAAAAATTTGATTGAATTAAAAGACCCATTTCAATTAATTAATCACAACTTTTCGGGTTATTGGCATGTTGAAGAGACCTGGTTTAAAAAAAAAAAAAAAAATACATCTTTGACTATTTTAATAAAAGATTATAATTTCTGAAACGTAAAAATAGAATAGATTCTCATATAGGTTGGCGTTATGTCTTTAAACTTAAAACACATTAATTTAATAAAAGACCAAATGATCGGGGTAAAACAAAATGAAACTTTATGAATGTTGCTTATTGAAAAAAAACAGAAATTTAATGACAAAAACATTATTGTCGGCAATCACTATAGACATCACTCAGCAAGCAGAAATGAAATTTATAAAACATTTGAAGAGATCAAATAAAAGCGCTATTGAAAATAAAATAAATTTAATTAAGGGTGATTTTAAATAGATCATGATAAGTTTTTTACGTAATTTCATCGACATGGTTTATCGTTTCATGTTTATTCCATTAATACTTAGGACCAACACGCATCACTAATAATAGTGCACATAATTGATCAATATATTACCAATAATCATAATTAGTAGCAGTGGAATTTACTATTTGATACTAAGTGACATCTTCCCAAAAAATCATCGAACTAAAAATCACCTGGATTCACTAAAACTAAGAAACTTTAAATTAACTAGAAGATTTTCAATGAAATATTAGACGCACTAAAAAATGCTATGTCTGACCTTAATTGGAATGGTCTAATGAAATAGACAATGTTAATGATGTTATAAAATTTTAGGAATGCTTGAATATATTACTGGGACACGAGTGACCACTGAAAGAAGAAAGGAAGATAAATAAATTAAATCTAAATAAGTTACCATGGATACCAAAAGAGTTAATTCTAAACTGATTAACAAAGGGAAAACGAACTCTTCAAAATAAACTAAATATATTTATCAAACACTCAATTAACAAAAGGTTAATTAGCTCCTAAGAGCTGCTCTTTAAAAAGAACTATTTTAAGCTCAACTGGAAAAAGAACAAAACAACATTTAAAACACCTGGAAAATACAAATAACATAATTACAAACCCCCCCAACCAAAACTAAAAAACATGTAATAAAGAATGTAAGTTAATATGCGACAAAGTATAAATAATCCTGAACAAATTCCGGAACAGTTTAAATAACTTCTTTATGAACATAGGCACTAATCAAGGGTTCACAAATACCAGATACTAATACTCATTCTCCACTTATCTTCTAACCCAGAGAGAGTTCCACCTGTTCATTTGCCCCAATAAAGGAGAATGAAGCTTATTGAAGGTGATTTAATAATTTAATACTAAAAAGCCCAGGTCATGATGGCATCACAGGTTTCATCATTAAAAAACTTGCTCGTGAATTAAGTGCTCCCCTAACCACCATTTTAAACATGTCACTAACAACTGGCATTGTCCCAGAACAACGTAAAATTGCCAGAGTCATTGTTCCCATTATAAGAAGGAAAGCTAGTATAAATATATGTCAACTAATTACAGGCAAATTTTCAGTACTTCCAGGTTTTTCAAAAATATTAGAGCGTTATGTTTAAACGATGCATTTTATATTGGACAAGCACAACATTCTTTTGAAAACCAATTTGGATACCGTCCTAAACATTATACGAGTATGGCAAGCCAAGCCTTGAGATAAAATTGTACAAGTTCTCCTAGTCAAATCAAACAATGTGTGGTGTGTTTTTTTGGACCTTTCCAAGGCATTTGATTCCATCAATAGACATCTTTTAGCTAAAAATGGCATAACTATAGCGCCCAGAGGGTAACTTTATTGTCTTGGATTGTGGTTCAAAAAGTACCGTACAAACAGAACACAATTATGTTGATTTATAAAACAGTATAAATATTCACAACACATATGACACGGAATGCCACAAGGCTCAATTTTAGGGCCATTGGGATGGATTAATTTATTTAATGACTACCAAATGCTTGCTGCCTCATGTGAATTGCTGTTCTGTTATATGCAGCGGACACTAGTGCATTTTTTGACATCACAACCAAGAAATTTAAAAACACTAAAAAATCACAACCAATAAACAAAATAACAAAAATAAAAAAAATAAAAAAAATAAAAGAATTAAAAATTCACTCACCCGTAAAAAAACTAATTACCATGCTTTTTGGCACTAATATGCAAAACAAAAGAACTAACCAACCAATGAAAGGTCCATGAGCTAACAGACATTAATAAGTCAAGGCTTTTCGATTTCTTGGGTATTCACTATTGACCAAACTTTGACTGGAAAGTCATTTATTGAGAGTTAGGAAAAAATTGCTCTAGTGCTTTGCTATTGTATTTTATACAAAGTAAAAAATTTCTTCATGAAGCAGCACTTCTAAACTCTACAACACTGCTCTCCTCTCCAACAGTAATTAAACTATGTAAATCCACTGCATGGGGAGTGCATGCAATGTTGAAAGGAGGGATGAAAATGCTCATTTTACAAAAACGTGATTAAGAGCAGTAGTAATAGTGAATATCGAAGGCTTCTAAGCTCTCTTATCAAATATAATCAACTTAAAATTGAATTTGTGTGCTCTTAATTTGGCACATTTATGTTCAAATTCTGTAATAACCTGTTGCCAAACACATTTAACAACATGTTTTACAATGAATGCTAAAAATCATAGATATGCAACAAGGGGACATGCCGCAGCCTTTATATAGGACCAAATATAATGAAAAATGGGTGAAAATTCTATTTGTTACCTCGGTGTTAAACAGTGAACAAAATACTAACATCATGTTAAAAAGCTCAAAAAAGATCCATTCTTTTAAATCTTCTTGATAAAAAAGTGATTCCTATCAAAATTTATGAACAAATTGAAACATTTGATGAAACAAAGAGTCTGGGACCTTATTGACAGGGGGGGCCTCTTGGCTTATTCCCAGTGTATGAGTACGCTTCCAATCATCATCAACCCTAACCCAGACCGGTCGTTTTGACGACCAATGGCCAAATGCAACGAGGTGCAATCTTATTTTTATTTTAACGGCCCAGATGCAAAGGAGGAACCAACATTTGCGTTTCATTGCATCTCCCGAGCCGTTTTTCCCGGCACAGGCAATAAGTAGCGTAAAGTCGTTACGGCCCAGATGCAAAGAAGAACATGCGTAATTTTCCCGGACGACGGCCCAGATGGCAACAAGGAACATCGCGTAATTTTACGGAAAGACGGCCCCCAGATGCAAACGAGGAACATCGCGCCAATTTCCGAAAAGACGTACCGATGCAACGAGGAACATCGAGTTATTGGCAAATGCAATGGAGAAACAGGGCTCCTAAAATAAATAAAATAAATAAATAATGGATGCGTACTGACAATGATCTTGAATGAAATCTGAGCTTAGAGTTCGCCAGTCAGGAGCATTGAGTTGGCGATTATTAGTACGTCAAGTCGTGCGTTGGCGCTATACGCTACGTCATGCTCGGTTTGCGTCATCATGAATGTTTTATGCCATAAATTAAAGTATGCTTATCGGAAAATGTGGGCGACTATCCAATCAGATACGAAATTGTCTATGGCATTTGTACACAGGTGGCACCGCTGATGAAAAAGGCATTGCGGCTTCTGCTGGGGCGCAAACGTTCCGAAATTGCTGTGTGAAAAGCATCGCTCTTTTCATGGATGGCATGACGTCCGGTGACAAACGAGGACCATCGCGTCATTTCCGGTTAGAGGCCAGATGCAACTGAGGTGCAATGAGAGTCATTTGCGCCGGAAAAAAAATAGTGTTGACGGCCGAGATGCAACGAGACACATTGCGAACGCGGTACAACGTTTTGTTGCACCGCATTGCGTCGAGCCGCATTAGGGTTAATTATGTATTCATACAATATTGTATTTTATGTGATGCATTAGTTAGTATGTACATGTATGTGTGGAAAGAAAATAAAGTATGTTATGTTATGTTCAGTGACAGGGAACTTTTAAAAAAAATAGGTCGTCTTTGGGTGAGAGACAGCCCAAAATGACCCAAAATAGGGTTTTTTTGTGGCAAATTTGCAAAAAATTTTCCCAACATGAGTCTTTTTATCAAAATTGTAACAATGTAATCCAATTCCCACTTGATCAAATTCCCATTTTAATTTGAAATTAAAATTTTTAAAAAAAAAAATAGGAAAAATAAAAAAGATAAAAAAAATATGATATTTTTGGGTGACAAGTGATGCTGAAAATGGGGTCTAAAACGCCTTGGATATAGATGGGAGCCCCCCTCCCCAATTTCCCCTGGATTTAGCGGTTGAAATGGTTTGCATTTCTTCCTGTGTGTGTATACCTGCATTCTAAGGTCTTATGTTAATTTTTTAGTTGTGAAAAGATCTTATTTTTAACAAAGTTCTTTGATTCATATCAATCAAAATTGGTGTGGTGCATTGACATGATTGAGAGATTCAGATTCAAGGGGTTTTTTGGTGTCAAGAAATGCATTTCCTACTTACTCTCTTTAAAAGGGTTTTATCACTGCTGTGGTATTTTTCTACTTTCCTTGACATCTAAAGTTTGTCAATTCCCAGTATCTACATTTCCTTGTTTTCTTTTTTTCTTGGACTTTTTTATAGACATCAAAGGCTCAACACTGACAAAATGTCAGTTAAAACCTTCTAAAATATTACGAAAATTTGTTAGGAAATTGAAATTGAAGTAGAAAACTTCTACCACAGTTTTAAGGATGAACAATCAAGGGGAAAAAAAGTGTTTCAGAAAACTGAATTAAACCACACAGTGTTTTCATTATTGAATAGATTTACTTCAACATTGCGATACTTGTCCTTGTTTTGAAAATGTAAATTTATCCTCTTATGTATTGAATGTGAGTATTTTCCTTGTGGACAGCATGGACTTCTACCAATTGGGTCACCACAGTGTTGTACTTTAAAATCCCTCCAGGACTTTGTATATATGATGTAATATAAAATTATGCAACATCACTCATTTTCCCCATTTCTCTTGTTCAAAAAGGTTGTCTGGGAGTCGCATGATTTCAGAGAATCTACATAAATGCTTGGAGATTCTGGAAACACTAGATAGTGCTAATGTTAATGATGAAACTAATGGCAAGAAAATGGCGGGTGAAATTCCAACCGTGTGCAAGGGATTCCATCCAGGGTACTTAGCTAAATGAGCCATAACATGTTAAGATTACCAATGGAAAAAAATTGCATGGCAGATGAAGCATTACCTTAAAGGGGATTTGTGATGCCACCGACTCCTCTCCCGTCCCCCCCCGCCCCCCCCCCCCCCAACTACATAAAATAGTAGAGATTTTTTTATATCATCTTCTCCCACTGGGCCGAGTATAATATGGGTGCATATTTTATGTGGCAAAATCTTGTTCTACTCTGGAAGGAATTCACAATTTTGTTAAATTTCCTTGTTTTAAAACAGACAGACAGAAGACAAATTAAACACAGGGTGTATGGGGCAATGTGAACAAGCATTAGCTCATAACATCACACAGTCAGAATCAACTGAAATTTTAGAAATGACATCGACTCATACAGGAATCTGATTACCTTCAATCCGATTGTTGAATTTTGGTGTAAACAAATTGCATTGTCTTAGGCAGAGGCAGAACTCCCCTAAATATCAATGTCCCACATAATATATATTTCATTTCGATCACCCTGTTGACGACACACCCAAGTGGACTGTCATACCCAAAATCCGCTTCCTTATTTTCGTCTGGGTGTTCGACAAGCGCGGTAACGTTAAGTATTTAGCTCCCGTCATTTGTCGAATTTTGGTAAGATTTAGCTACTAGTGTGGTCCTGAACCTTGCTGTAATGTTAATGTTCATTTATTAGTCCCTGGGGCTGTTAGTTTTGTCCATTTTCGTTTGCGAAATCGGTATTTTAAGGACTTCATACCTTGACTTTGCGTCGGGTTTTTGTCAACATACAAAACCCTCATTATTTCACACAACATAGACTGACTAGCGGAGGGCGTGGGCCCTGCCGCCACGTTCATATCGAGAGTCTTATTTCCCATACTATCTGATTTGTTAGTATATTTATATATATTTTAACGTGTATATATTGGTAGATTACAATGTTTGTGAGATTGTAATTTTGGAAAGGGGACGACCACGCCATGTGGGTTTCGATCAGATGGCGTCGAGTTTTGTTTACATTTTATAATTTAGGCACGACCATTACTTCACCTCAATGAGCGTACACTTGTGGGGTTATACCTAGTTTCCTAACTGCTTTCTTGCAGCCCTTATGTCAACCAGGTTATGGCCTTTGATTAGAGGAGTTGTAGGATTGTTGGGAAATGCTTTTATATATAAAATTTTAATCTAACTTAGTAAATTGTATTCGGGTATCCCCCGCTTGCGGCGTGCGCAGGCGGTTTGTTTTCCCTTAGAGGCAGCAGGCTGTACGTGAATTGTTCGACCGAGTCGCCGTCAAGGGGCCCACACCCATGCTGATGCACGCTGGTCATACTACGGGGCGAATGGGGGCGCCGTGCGTATCGGTCTCTGTTATTGCACCTGGTTCGCTATGGAGTTGGACCGGGGGTTATCCTTGAGTTTTCGTCCCTTCGGTATAACTGGGACGGTGGGGATTTGGGATTTGACCGGTAATGAGAGGAGCTCCTCGCTGATGTAAGCGGAGGTTTTCACCGCGTATACACAGGTCTTTGGTTGTCTGTGTTGTCTTGTCAGTGACGCGCCCAGGGGTGCGTTTACTGATAGGATCTGCCGGCGCGTGGTATAGCCGTTCTTGCGGTACCCACACGAATAACCAATACCCACAGTATAGTAACCATCGCAGGTAACGGGAGTCTACGCTGCTGTACACGAGGGGTTACCCGCCGTTTTAGAGGGTTCACAAACGAACAGGGTGTCGTGTCAGTTAGCACGTGCCCCAGGGGGGGTTCTTGCGTAGGAACGGGCTGGATACTATGCGGTTGTTCACAGGATTAGGTTACCCTAAAGATTCGGACGTCACCGCTATGGTGCTCCACGTCACACTAAGGTGGGTTGTCTGTCCTTCTATGGGTTCGCTAACGGCGACGCTGCCCCCAGGGCAGCTGACGGTGGCGTTCCCGCTGCAAGCAAGCCCGTTGCTCAGCGAAAACCACCGGCGACGTCGGGCCCAGTCTTCCTCTTATCTATAGGGCCGATTTACGGGCTTTTACTGCGCTGGTCACGATGCCGTTTTGCCCTTCATCCTCACAGGGGTGATGTGGGCGGGACTGCGGGCGCTTTGCCCGGGGCGAATCTCCTCGGTGCTGGTCCATGGTCTGTAATCCCGTGATTTAGACCAAACAAAGGACTATTCACTGAGGGATTTGCCGGGCGATTTTCGAGAAATACCCATTCATAACTTTGAATCCCCCATTCATGGGATCAATGTCTGCTTGGAAGGGTTGTTTCTTCAGCATATTGGGCCACGCTCGGCCTGGTTTAGTAAACGGGCGCGATTATCCTGGCTCACTTACGCTGGCCTCCACTCATTACGCCGTCGCTCCCGAGGGGAGTTCTGGCGGCAGGCGTGTTTGGCTTTTTCAGGGGCGGGGCGGCGCTATATTGCCGGCCACTGCTTCGCTGGTCACCCCGGTGGCCAAAATCCTTCGGGGATTTAGGGTGGATGATCTTCTCGAACGAAAACAATCGTGTTGAGGGGCCGTTGCTAATGTCCCGTTAGGCAATAATGTTACAACGGACCGCTTTATCACGGGGGTTTTAAGGTCGAGGAGATTGTGCGGCCGTGTTTAGCCCTACGCATTGTCCGTTCTTTACGGGTTGATTTGTTGGCCTTTACTGCACTGGTCTCCACCCTGATTGCCTCGGTCCCTGCAGCAGGTATCGGCTGAGCAAGGTCTCATTTGTTTTCCCCCCATTTTGTGACTGTCGGTCCATGCAAATCTCTTAGGGGGATTTAGGATACAATAGGACCATTCATTTCAGGATTTCGAATCGATACGCGAGACACGGCCTAGTCACAGGGAGTTGAAGACCTATTCTTTAGGGAATCAAAGGGCTCTGTGAACGGGGGCACTGATCCTCTGTAGGCTCGCGCCTGTTGGGGATCCAGTCGCGGAAGCTCGGCGCGCAGTATACCCGCCCTTGCATGCCGAGAAGCCGAATCCGCTTGATTGGCTTGGCGGGAAAAAGGGGGGGGGTGCGCACGGGCATGGCACATGCAGGTAGTAACCGGGGGGGTGGGGAGGGAATGGGGTGGGGCACACATAGGTTGGTCTGCCTCCCCCGCTTTGGGGTTGCCTAGAGTTGTATTGTAGTGTCGTCAGGGGTAAAACCCGGGTTTCGATCATCTTAAACCGGAGTTGATGTCGGTGTTACCTCTTGTCATAGGTCATCGGTTTTATACTGACTCCTTGGTACCTTCCAAATCCAGCACCGTTGACAATCGGTAATCGGCGCTGGAGTATGCTGTTAAGGTGACAATTTGTGGAAGATTGTCTTAGTTATTCTTGCGGTATACACCCTCTTTTGTCCCTGTTCGGGGCGAGGGTGTAGGCGGAGGTTGCGGTGCGGCACACCGTGGTATGCTTGTTTTTTTATTACTGTTGGACGTGTCAGTTCATGTACTACCCCGTGCCTTTCTTAATAATAGACGTCGCAGACATATAGGCCAGTACACTCTAGGGGCATTTAGCTACTACCCGTATTCTGTTCTTGCGGGTACTGGTCAATGTGGTGTAGCGTCTTCGCCCTTAATCGCCTAAATCCCTTCCGGGATTCGCGCGATGGGAGCATCGTTTCATCTACACGATGGATACTGGCCTGTTTAAGGAGTTGTCGCTTTGTCTACACAGGGACAATCCTGGGGGTTGGTGATTCGTGGCGGGGAACGGAACCCATTAGCCGGGACTGTGCACCCCTTCTGGGGGTTGGGAGGTGCCATGGCGTAGTCGGGTTTTCTGTTTCCATTATTTTAGATGGTATGGTGGGTTTTAAGTATGTTGTTTTTTTCGTAAGGTTGAGGGCTGCTGGTTTTTCAGTGGTGCTAGTCCTATGCTGGCCCTGGGCTGGCGATGCTCGCCAAGCGTTCTCGGGACAAGAAGGCCGTTGTAGGGGGATTCCTACCACATCGGGACGCTCGGGGCATAGCTGCCGCCTTCACTGGTGGTAGCGGCTCCCGTAGTTAAGGGGGTGGCGTCATATCCTTTTATGATGGACTTACCCTTTTTGGATGATTCACCTTCCTTTAGTTGGTCCTCTCCGGGTGTGGGAATCGACTTAATTCCATTCAATACAGTTATTCGGGGCGGCTTCAGTCTTATTAGGCGTTTGCAGCTCTTAGATAGTCGCACGGTTGTCTTCCGAGCTCAGACCCATCCTGGGTCCGAGTTTGGATGCGGTGGTTGTTTGTAATTAAAAACACAACACCGCCAACCGATGCTTCTGAGCCAGCCCTAGGGGTTTGTGCCACGGTGTGGTGGATGATTGTCTCTCCCCCATACCTTCTTCCCGGGGCGTGCGTACGGGTTTTATCGTGCTACTCCGTCTGATTCCTTTGGGTCGGTCCTTTTGGTAGACTCTAAAAATGGAATCACTATTGGTATGGTCTGAATTCATGTCGATTGGATTTGGATTCAATTGCTTTAGCAATAAACTGCCGGTGTTCTTTCGACGGCGTTTTCACGACGTCTGTAGTCGTAAGTTAATTTTTCCTGGTACGGGAGTGGCTCTGCCGGTTCCTCACGTTTTACGGCTTGGATTCATTACTAGGACGTGGGTTGGTCTGACTCGAAAGTGGCTATCATTAGTTCGCCAATTTGGAGATGATACCGTTGATGGATACGATTGGCGATTTTATTTCGTCAGTAGCCATAAATTGTGTGTCGGATTCCGCCGTTATTTATGCCATATCTCGCTACTGATCGCTTTTCGATCGAGCTTTGGGTAGCGTCGTTCATCTTGGCGAATGGATACCGTAGATTGAAAGGTTAGACGATAATTTCGTCTTTGCTAAAGTTTGTGTAGGAAATAGACTCGGGCAAGTCTACCGCCCCTGCTATATTTCTATCGGCAGTGGTCCTGTTCAGATGCGGCTGCGGCTTTTTAATCTCTACTAAGAGTGGGTGGCACGCGCCGCCGAGCCTCTCGCAGTTCGGCTTTGTTGCAACGAATCCCGCGGGTGGGGTATTGTGTTGTATTCTCACGCTTTATAGCAGGGATCTCAGCTCCTTATAGGCAATTCACCGGCCGCCCGCGGCGGGGTTTGTTGCCTTTATTTGAATGACAGGTTGCAAAAACCTCTCATCTATCGGCATGGGGATGGACTTGATTGGTGTGATCATGAGTCTTTGCATTTGCAAATGCATGACTTATTATGTTATCACTTATGGATTTCAATTATATATATTGTTGTGAAAGGGGGTATCACTCCAATCTATCTATGGCTGGATTGGTTTGCTCTGATAATGGAGGTGTGCTTTACATACTATTATATTATTTACCTCTATGTTCGGATTGATAATTAGCCTTCACTGCAAGGACTGCCAGAGTTTCTGTACATGGGGGGATAGACTATTATTTTATTCATATCCGGTACAGTGGTTTATATAAGAATAGTTCCCTCTTGGTCTGCGTGCTGCCGAATGGATTATTACACTCTCAAGCCTTTGTTATTAAAGTGAGAGAATATTTTGGGGGTCATTGGGTGGTTTCGTTTCACAGTAGTCTTATTCTGTGAGTTACCAGGCCTGATAGGATTGATGAGTTTGCATACGGGCCAAACGGGATTACTTTTTATACTTGGAAGCCAATCCTATTTGCACTAGCCAGACTATTTGTTTTGTTTGATCTAAGGTCCAGCTGGGATCATTTATTCCCACTTAGGGTTTTTCCTCTTGTCCTGCCTAATTGGAGGTCCCCATTCGCCAGGTTTGTGCGTCCCCTTAGTTCATCGATATGTGATAGGGGAATGGCTGTTGGGGGCTGTGCAAATTCGGGTTGGCTTGCCACTGCCTTTTACATAGGCGAATATTCCTTAGACTTAGAGTTTCGGAAATATCTGTTAGTTTCTCTTACTCTCCTGGCTGCCTCAATCCTGTTGTTTAGGTAGGCTTGAGTAAATGTGAGGCTGGTTCTGTGATCGGGTGGTACTCTCTCCAACTTTTTCTGCGGAGAATTCTTTGTCAGCACCATTTCAACGTGTTCTGGTAATTCGTTTGATGGTGTCAGTCTAGGGCGGAAATGAGTCGTCCTTGCTGATGTTTTTTCATTTCCGATGAATAGGATAGTATGATAATTGGCTGTGCCCCGTGCATGGGGTCAATATTCTGGTTGGCATTTTTCCATTCTGGTTGGGATACTTGATACACTTGGGGTTGCTGTACTATACTGAAGCTTACTCCCCCGGGGTAGGGCTTCGGTCTAGAGATGTTGAATCAGAGTGAGCTTATGTCAGCCTTGCTAGATTCTCCTCTTTTAACGCTCCTCGCACTCGCTTGACCTTGGGGCTCAAGTGAGTGGGATATGGGGGGCTGGCGAATTAGGTAACAGTGATGACTCAAGTTTCCTGGATTACGCTTGCAGGGTTTTCTCGCAGATCCTGTGGGTCGAGGGTATGAGGTTTGGGCGCCTTTCAGGCCCTCTCAGCTCTCCGTCACGGGGATTGCCCCTTCCTCTCGGCCCGTTTACTAGGCCCAGCGGGGGCGATGGGTCTAATGGCTCGAACTGCTTGAGCCTTGTTAGACCCTCATACTTGGGAGTAAACTCTAAGTTATGCGCGCTGTTGTGCATGGGGGGGTGCTGGTTTCGTGTGACGTCTTCTCTAGGTACGTCGCTTATTTGGCCAGGTGTTATTTTGCAGGAGCCACTCTTTAAGGGGGCTCAGCAATTATTCTCTTAGTAAGTGGTGTGCAATTAGGTTTCATGCTATTTGTATGGAATTGACCCTGCGTGCTCTTACTAATCTGAATTGCCTGCAAATCATATTCATACTCATTTCGATTCACTCAATCCAAGGGGTGACGTTTTGCATCCGCAACTGCCTCCTAGTACTGTGCTAATCTGGCGATGTGAATGCAATTTGTTACATCAACATTCGGAATTGAAGGTAAGACGATTTCTTTTGAAGTAGTAAGAACAGTGGTGTTCTAATGACGTGTAAGGAATGCTTGCTACCTTCTCCGATGTTGATTCCCGGCCACCGCTTCCCGGGCCCCTGCAGGATGGTTATCTTGTGGAGGGTATTGGTTAAGACGAAAAAAGAGGAAGAGGATTGTGGGTATGACGTAACTTGGGGGGGGGGTTCATTACCGGGGTGTGATCGAATGAATATATATTATGTGGGAAGGATCTATTATGGGAGGTTCGCATCTGCTAAAGACAATGAATTGTTACATCAAATCGGAGAACGGGTACGCAAAGCATTCCTTCCGAGTCTAGAACACCATGTTCTTACATGATTCAGGTATAAGGCAAACCATAACAAAAATTACAGGGGGAGATTAAAAAAAAAAACAAGTATCGGTTTTTCTGCTCATGTCCACGGATTCTTCACATTGAATGAACGGCGTTTCAGCGAAGGAATATCTGTGTCCAGGAAGAAATTGGGGCTATTTATTAACTGCAGATTCTTGATTTCGGAAAGACTGTAGTTCGCCGCTTATAGTAAAGATTGGAATGATTTTGCCGCAAATAAAGATTAAATGAAATAAGCGTTCTGAAGGATACCACATATGTGTAGATATATATATTTAAAAATCAAAATGGGGACACAATCAGTGTCAAAGTTGTTTTTTACTCCCCCTGTATTAAGGTGCATAGGATCATGAAAATGCCTTCCTTTAATATTATACATTCTTATTCAGTGGGGCTGTGTTTAGAATGCTAACATGCACTATCATTGGTTGGGTGCCTTGATATTAAATATCGTTCAAGCAGGGGTATATGGTGCACGAGTTTATTTTTTATAGTAGGGGATATTTTGCCCTTTTAACTAATATAATTGAAAAAGAAAATATTTTTCGGCAAATACTGGCTGCACCAACATCCACTTCTCAAAATATGGATGCTGCCCCATCCAATATGAACACAATAGAGATAGACAAAACAACAAATCCATCTTTTATTTCTAAATCCAGTTCAGTTTTAAATAAAAAACAGAAGTAACAACTTCTTTGAATTCACAGAATTAAATAAAGACAAACATTTTGGTGAATGGTTAGAAATCTGGTCCTCAAGACTGACTTTCTTTGAAACATGACAAAAGTTAAAAGAAGGTGATGGAAGCTAAAGGAATAGAACTTTTAATGAGGAGAAGGGGTAATACTTATCTTTCTGCATGAGATATGAAGATATGTATGGATCAACTAATATCGAGCCAGTTAGATGTGATATGCCAACATTTAGACTTCATAATCAACATTGGCAAACGATAAGCCTTTTGAACATGCTTTACGCACTGACTGAATGAGCAGATGATTTACATGTGAAGCATGTACAACAGGCTTTGTCAACGATGTCAAAGCGATGAAATTGCTGACTGGGAAGTCTGAATGTGCACCAATAGTGTTACCTGCAGGAAATTACTTGAGGAAAAAAAGTAAATAAAATGTGAAGTTTTTCCCCTATTTTGTCCATTTTCTATAATGCCCAAAAATCCCTGCATTATGTCTATGGGAATTGAAAACACATAGAACAAAAATATCTCAAAATGGCCTTGGAAATAGATTAAATTTGACACACTTTTACCACTTTCATGACAATTTTGACAAGATCTGTGCACAATTTATAGCCCATGATCCAACTTTAAACCCATTGTTTTAAAAAATGGTTTTGTTATAAATTTTTTTAAAAAAACGATATATAATTAATGAATTAAACACTTTTTTTTTTTAAATTTTAAAGGGTTATTCTTTTGTTTTTTGCCATCAAAAGTATGTATTAATTGATTTGTTCTGTTATTTTGTGGTGTCCAGTTTGCAGGGAGGTTACATCACCATTTGTTGGTGAAATGGGGATGGGATGCGGAACAGTATCTGTCATTGAAAAACCTCTTTGTTTCTTATTTGGATTTCTTAGGCTAGCATGCTATGTGTGGACAGCGTTTCAGTTGACGTCGCCTGGGCAGACATCACCCACTGTTGGAGAGTCCTAGAAGATGTCCACCAGAGGGGGTATCTGTTAGCAGTCCAGACCACAGGCCTAGGACAACTCCAAGCCAACCTAGGCCATACTACAAAGGGGTCACTCTAGACCCAGCCAGAAAGGCAAGGTATCACACTGATAGGCTCAAAAATTAGATGGGACACTCTGATTCTTGTCCCCTTCTAAGTGCTAGCAAACTTGGCAACGAAAAATATTTAGCATCAACTGCAGATTCTTGATTCGAAAGACTGTAGTTCGGTCTATACTTAACCGATTGGAATGATCTTTGCAGCAAATTAAAGATAATGAAATAAGCTTTCTGCAGATACCACATATGTTAGATATATATAATTTAAAAATTCAAAATGGCGGACACAATCAGGGTCAAGTTTTTTTTTACTCCCCTGTATTAAGGTGCTAGGATCATGAAATGCTCCTTTAAATTCTACATTCTTATTCAGTGGGCTGTGTTTAGAATGCTAACATGCACTATCATTGTTTGTTGCCTTGATATTAAATATCGTCAAGCAGGTGTATACGTGGTCGCAGCTAGTTTATTTTTTATAGTAGGGGAATATTTTTGCCTTTTTAACTAATATAATTGAAAAAGAAAATATTTTCTGCAATACTGGCTGCACCAACATCCACTTCTCAAAATATTGGACTGCCCATCCAATATGACACAATAGAAGATAGACAAAACAACAAATCCAATCTTTTATTCTCTAAATCCAGTTCAGTTTTAGAAAAACAGAAACAACTCTTTTGAATTCACAAGAATTAAATAAAAGAAAACATTTTGGTGAATGGTTTGGAAATCTTGTCCTCAAGACTGACTTTCTTTGAAACATGACCAAAAGTTTAAAAGAAGGTGAAGCTAATTGAATAGAAACTTTTAATTAGGAAAGGTAAACTTATCTTTCTGCATGCAGATTATTGAAGGTATATGTATGATCAACTAATATAGAGCCATTTAGAGTGATATGCAACATTTAGACTTCATCAATCAACATTGGGCAAAGCTAGCCTTTTGAACATGCTTTACGCACTGACTGAATGAGCAGATGATTTACATGTGAAGCATGTACAAAAGGCTATTGTCACCTGATGTCAAGCGATGAAGTCTGAATGTGCACCAATAGTGTTACCTGCAGGAAAATTACTTGAGAAAAAAATTAAATAAAATGTGAAGTTTTTTACCCCTATTTTGGTCCATTTTCTATACTGCCAAAATCCCTGCATTATGTCTATGGGAATTTGAAAACACAATAACAAAAATATCTCCAAAATGCCTTTTTGGAAATATTTAAATTTGACACACTTTTACCAACATTTCATGACAATTTTGACAAGATCTGTGCACAATGTCATAGCCCATGATCCAACTTTAAACCATGTTTTAAAAAATGGTAAAAAAGATAAAATTACATGAATTACACACTTTGTGGACTAAACAAGTTGAAAGATTCTTTTGTTTTTTGCCATCAAAAAGTTATGTATAATTTGATTTTTGTTTTGTTATTTTGTGGTGATCCAGTTATCAGGGAGTTACATCACCACTTTGCTGGTGAATGGGGATGCGGAACATGTATCTGTCATGAAAAACCTTCTTTGTTATTGTATTATTTAGGCTAGCATTGCTATGTTTGGACGTCTTCAGTTGGACTCGCCTGAGGCCAGACATCACCCACCTGTTGAGAGTCCTAGAAGAGTGTACACCAGAGGGTATCTGTTAGCCTTCCAGACCAAATGCCTAGAACGTCCAGCCAACCTAGGCCATATACCAGGGGTCACTCTAGACCAGCCAGAAATCCAGGTATCACAATTGATAGGCCTCCAAAATTAGAGGTGGACACTTGATTCTCTGTCCCCTTCTAAGTGCTTAGCAACTTGCTAACCTAACTATTTAGCATCAACAATGCTAATTCATAGAGAAAACAAATACCTTAAATGTAA